>LXHY01000122.1:0-248956 GCA_002093855.1 Fusarium praegraminearum | reverse complement strand
GAGTTATTTTATATTTCTTTACTAATATTAAAAAGGGAAAATTTAACTAGTAGCTAGGCATTTAGGCAATTTATATTAAAATATACACTTTAGTAAATAGGGCTCAGTGTTGTGTGCAAGTTGAACTTGTGGGAACCTGGAGTATTGACTTCGAAGTTGTGACACAGAATGAAGACTGAATTATAGAAAGGCTGATATGCGCAACAACAAACATAAGACATACTTGCCCTAATTTGGAAGCTGGGTAATGTCTGACACTACGAAACCTCTGAAGGCGCGCCCTTCAACTGACTATCAGCTTGGCAGATGACGTTACGAATGGCTTCCAATGTCAAACTAATTTTCGTATTTGAGTCTGCTATAAAGTCTTCTGTGAGAATCAAGAAATGGATTGCTATAAATTAATTAATATATTCAAAGACCATGACGTCTACAAGCACAATCACAAACAACAAGTCATTGGCTAGTCCTGGCGTACTGTCTCACCAAAATGAGTCCATCGAAATGTCACCAATCCGTCCAGCCACAACAGACAACTCGAAAGATAACCCTCTGGTAGAAGATGAGGTCCCTGACCACGCAACAAGCGCCATTCCGGATGGTGGCTACGGCTGGACAATAGTAGCTTCATGTTTCATTCTTTTGTTCTGGATCAATGGTTACACTACTGCTTGGGGCGTGTTGCAAGCAGCCATCGTTCAATCACCTCGACTACATACCAACATTCGTACCATCACCTTCGTTGGCAGCTTATACATGGCATGCATGGTTGCCTTTGGACTGGCTTCGGTTAGATTATCGAGACAATTCGGTATCCGACACACCAGTTTGACAGCGACTATTCTTTTCGGCACCGGCTTGATCATCACCAGTTTTACTCTGGAGCATCTAGCAGGTTTGTTCTGTGTAGCTGGACTACTTGTTGGACTGTCAACATCTCTACTTTACACGGCTACGAATACACTGCCCGTGCAATGGTTCAGCAGCAAATTGGGCACAGCAAACGGAATAGTCAAAGCAGGAGGCGGTGTAGGGGCCACAGTCCTTCCATTAGCGACACAAGCCATGATTAGCAAAGTCGGACTACAGTGGACATTTAGGATTCTTGGATTCTCTATCCTGGCAACAGGAATTCCATCTGCTTTGTTCCTAAAGGAATTTGTTCGAAACAGCTCGACGTCGCGATTTGACTGGTCGCAATTAAAGAGCATACCGTTTCTCACACTAGCAATGGCAGGGGCTGTTGGAGTGTTCGCGCTGTTTGTTCCACCATTCTTCCTCCCTGTCTTTGCTAGGTCCATCGGGCTATCCGCCTCAACGGGCGCAGGACTAGTAGCAGGGTTCGGTGCATCGACAGCTGTTGGACGATTTGCTGGTGGTTGGATCTGTGATCGAATTGGCGCTTTCAATGCATTGGCACTAGCAGCTTCGATCAACAGCGTGTCTATGCTGGCAATCTGGCCCGTCAGCTCATCTTTGCCGCCACTTTTTGTCTTTGCTATCATTAATGGTTGTGCGAATGGAAGCTTTTTCGTGGCGTTGCCGACAGCCGTGGCAACCCTTGCTCCAGGATCCGCTGCAGCGTCGATCAGTTTAATGACCTCGTTCTGGACTCCGGGATACTTGATGGGTGCGCCCATTGCCGGTATTCTGATCGACTCCCAGCATGCATCTGAGGCATCGTCTATCGAGCCGTACAGAGCCGCTATTTTCTATGCGGCTGGTGTTGGATCCCTTGCTACGTTGTTGGTTATTGTTTCTCGAATGACACTCAGTAGGAAACTGATCAAGAGGTTGTAAACCGTTGGAAGACAATGTGGTGGGCAGTAAAACTAACACAGGACTATGTCTTCCTTCAAAAGCTTGTCTGGCGTTGTTTCACAAAGCGAGCTTAGTTTTATTGAATCACCTCATGGACTCATCTAGATGCCGCTCCTTCACTTAGCTCCCCAGACTCTGGACAACAACAATGCCAGTTTAATCTGGTTAGATATGCAATTTACTTTCCCATGCCCCTCAATATAAAACATAGCGTCGTTACCCTACACAATCACATACCTGCGCCATGCATAGATCTCGTTGCGCCAATGGAATAGCGTGCAGAGTGTGCCATGTGTTTACCATGTGTACCGAGTACTATCCGATATCCGCAGCCACATCCAACTAATCGAGACGTAAAAGATCAATTCGTCCAACGTTCCCAATTGACTTTCCTCACTCCAGTCCATGGCGCAGCGAGATGACCCAACTCGGCAGTTGTCAGTTGTCAAGTTCGTAATTCTAAGATAGCGTCTAGATAAACCTAAAGCCCCCTAATTTTACCAATCGATGTGCATGACGTGGACCCCTCCTAACCTGAACTAGCTATCCAAGCTGTCTATCACCCTCAATCGTGGAATCTCCCCAGCTTCCCATCTCAAGTTTACATCCTTCTGATCCTTCGTTCTAACATGTCAGCAAGGCTCTTGGCTTTGTGCCTTGTCTGAGCCCCGTGGCCTGGTTAAATGCTGACCCAAGTCGACGATCGTGGACGTCATTCTCTATGGGCAAGTTCTTTTTTTGGTAAAGCCACTGTCTGCTTTGGCGCGATTATGCGTTAGTGCTCACCCCGAAGTAGCCGGACGGGCGGGCTGAAAGCTTGTTGGGTATCACCGTCGCGACCCTAATCCCTGCATCTAGAACATGTTTGAAACAAAACAGGATGTTTATATTAATCATGTCTCGCTGTAACAATTCCAATTTTCTTTGCCATTGTTCCTGCTATCTGCAAAATGTTGTTACGTTTTCTGGCCTTGTTGCCATTGTTGGCTGGAGCTTTAGCCGAATACAAAGTGCACGATGATACATTCAAGCCTGACTACGTTCTAGAAGCAACTCTAGATGATATCAAGATCAACTGCAAGTCAAGATCATCAATCGTCTTCAATGGCACATCTCCTGGACCGACACTCTACCTCCAAGAGGAACAAACGACTTGGATTCGAGTTTATAACAAGATTCCTGACAGTAACGTCACAGTTGTAAGCTAGAACGCACTCCCTCTGACATCCAAAGCTGACAGCATAAGCACTGGCATGGTCTGAGTCAGCGAGCTGCACCTTTCTCTGACGGTACTCCCCTCGTCAGTCAATGGCCAATCCCAGTCGGACAGTTCTTCGACTATGAGATTCGACCAGAGATTGGAGACGCAGGATCCTACTTCTATCATTCGCATGTCGGATTTCAGATCGTCAGTGCGTTTGGAGCTTTGATAGTCCGAGACGCTGGGAAGCCAGAGTACAAGTACGATGGAGACATCCCTCTTTTGGTGGGCGACAACTACGCTGCCGAAGATGAAGTGATAGAACAAGGCCTGCTGGCGGACCCTTTCAAATGGTCTGGAGAGCCACAGGCTATAACTATCCAAGGAAACAGTGGCAACAAGAGTTTCTACGAAGCACCAGATTCAAGCTGTATGCCTCATGTCGTTCACGTTGATCCTGGAAAGACCTATCGGCTTCGGTTCATCAGCGCTACTGCGTTGTCTATGATTAAGCTTGGCATTGAAGACCACGAAAACCTCACAGTCATCGAGGCTGACGGGTCATACACAAAACCTGCCAAGATCGATCATGTCCAGGTGTCACCCGGTCAGCGCTACAGTTACCTCATGAAAACCAAACCTTCGAAAGAGGTGTGTGGAGGTGACAAGTCGCAGTATTGGATCCGGTACGAAAGTCGCGATCGGCCGAAAGTGATCAGCGGATACGCCTTACTCAAGTATCGGTGTGACAAAAAAGAGAATCTTCCAAAATCACTACCCGAGACATCACCGGTCGTACTGTCCAATGGCACTTCTGACTACCTCGAGTATGCTCTGGAAGGATTGTCGGAAAAGAACAACCGAGCGTTTCCTAGGTTGTCAGAAGTGACGAGAACCGTTGTTATTCAGATCAACCAGATCCTCACTACTGGAGCCTATGTTAATGGAACATTAAATGGCACAGTAGCCTGGGCGTAAGTTGCAAATTATAACATTATGTCACAATTCGCTAACAAAAATCAGACAAAACGGCCTACCTTGGAAAGAAAATGTTCAGGCTGAGCGTCACCAAGTCCCATATCTCATCCAGATTTACGAGAATGGCACGACTCCCAACTATACTCTTGCTCTAGAGCACCATGGCTTCGACCCAGAGACAAAGGCATTCCCCGCCAAGGTCGGTGAAGTCTTGGACGTGGTCTGGGAGAATAACAACGGTCCTACCGGCGGCTGGGACTACCATCCTATGCACGTCCACGGATATCACGTTTATGATCTCGGCTCTGGTAACGGTACCTACAACGCGACCGAGAACGAAGCTCATTTCGAAAACTTCACCCCTGTTCTCCGAGACACAACGAACCTCTATAGATATGCTGTCAAGGGTGTTCCGCATCACACCGCTGGTTGGAGAGCTTGGCGAATTCGTATCACCGAGGAGAACATTGGTGCCTGGATGATGCATTGCCATATTGCACAGCATCAGGTGATGGGTATGGCCACCGTTTGGGTGTTTGGCGATGCTGAGCAGATCCGTGGCAAGTTCCCTGCTCCGCCGTATACTCAAGGGTATCTCACCTATGGTGGAAGTGCGTATGGAAGCGAGGATGATCAACCTTGGGTGAACGAGTACTACAGTGATAAGAATAATTAAGATGTGAGAAGAGATGTACTAGTTACATATCAGAGTATGATTGGACACGCTAGTCGTGTTTCTTTCGAATTAGAAATTTAAAGATTAATGGAATTATGTGCCTTGAACTTGATTATGAAAAGCCTCATTCACGTCGCACTGATTATCTGGGTATTGACACTCTACTAATATCCGTCTCTTGGATCAAAGAGGTCCAATCGACATTTGTTCAAGGTAAAAATGTTCCGTTACATGATGTATATTGACGACCCCAGTAGCCACTCATGGCTCGTCAATATATGGCCCAAGTAGAGTTACCAAGTCCTCGATACTCTGCTTGTTGTATCCCAGCGACGATGTAATTCGACCCAGCCAAGAAGCCTTCCTTTCTTCCGACTTGGCCGGTGGCAATAGAATAGAGTCAATGTGATGCATAACTCCATCCATCAGGATAACATCGGGCATAGAAACTGGGATAGAATCGTGGCTCTTGCTTTCAACCTCTTGACCCTTCAGGATAGTCAGATGCCACCTCTTATGAATTTTGCGGCTCTCAACCTGTAGAGTTAGGTTATTGTGCAAGGTTGGCAGATGAAACTGGAAGGCATCTGATAAGTTTTAAATCAAATTTATAGTCGGTTTTTTATCACTCACCTGATGAGAGTCTTTATTCGGAATTAGACTCAAGTCTGTCAGTTGAGCTCCGCCATGGGGCCAGTAACTATCAGTGAATAGAGTTTTGTTGGCCACGACATGATATTTCAGTAGGGCACGCAGATAGGGTCTACCTCCATGACTGAATAAGAACTTGGTTGCTGTTTTCCCAAGGCGATCAAAGGCAGCATTGGTTGGAGCAAAGATAGTTTGAGACACATGCGCATTGGTGTCGTAGATGCTCTCTGATAGCTTTGTTGTCTCTAAGCCCCGTCGCAGCTTTGAAAGTTCTGGGCGGGTACGAAGGGCATGAGCAGTCGAGTTGGGCAGTTCCAACACGGTGTCAATATGATGGATAAAGCCGTTAACGGCGATCGACTGTGATGCGTTGACTGGTAATACTCGAGCCGCGCGATTGAGTGTAAGCCCATTCTTGTCCTTCTGTACGCTGATACGTTGCTTGTAGGTGAAGAATATGTCTCCATTGACAAAAGACGAAACCGTGCCCATTGTCGGGAGACGCGCAGCTGGTACTGGCCCTGGTCCCATATGACATCCAGCGATGAACAAGCCAAAGAATGGAGGCGGATCAGGTGGGAAATAGAAAGAGTCGAAAGCCTCATTCACAGGGGCGTAAACAGTGAAGCGAGCCTGTGGTGCTGAAAGACCCCGGACGATGTCAGGCAATTTGCCCACGACCTCGACAAATTTGGAAACGCGGTCATCGTTACTCAAGACCTCCCACACCGTGAGATTTGTCTCGTGCTGGGTCTCATGTAAGACTGGGGTCGGTGTATTTTGTGAGGTGCTGTACCATTTTAGGACAAGGTATTGAATAAGCAGAGGGATTGATATGATGAATGAAAGCGCTCTGAGGGCTCTCCAAAGTGAAGGTTTCTGCTTAGCCATTGTCGCGGATTATCTTCACATTGAGGTCACAATTGGACTTAGCTGACATTGATGATAGCATATAAAACATGTTAATGATGATCTACTGTCTCTGTCTGCCGGGCGAGTCAACCCGAGCCTTCGGGTCGGAGCACGGGGTGGGGCATCGGGCCCCGATACATGTCCCGAGATAAGTCTCGTCAACTCGGGATTGTAACCGCACCACTAAAGATGACCGCATCGACGTATAGCTTCTGATTTGTGAATATGTGTAGCATTCATTAACATATTCAATAACAAAAAGGAACTCTCAAAATAATATTCGCAGCTCGGGAAGCTTGTTCAGTTTTCGTACCGCAATAAGCTGACAGCACGAAAAGGATGCTTACCTCTCCACGTCTAATGTTCCTTCTGCTAGTATGGGTGTTCTCAACACTCGTGTCCAGTGCCCTCGTAAAGAAGGACTGGACCATTACATGGGAACCAGGAGCACCCAATGGCCAGGAGAGAAATATGATCAAGATCAATAATCAATTTCCTGGACCAACAATTCTCTGCGACGAAGATGATGACATTGAAGTCACAGTTCACAATAAAATGCCATTCAATACTACTGTTCACTGGCACGGGCTCGAGTAAGTCAGAAAAGTTGTGAATATCGAGTATAGATGAGTTAACTGTTTAGGATGATGGGCACACCTTGGTCAGATGGGACACCAGGCATGTCCCAGAAACCAATAGAAATGGGCCAAAGCTTCATCTATCGATTCAAAGCCTCACCAGCGGGGACACATTGGTACCATTCTCATTCACGGGCTACTGTCCTTGATGGTCTTTACGGACCAATTTTTATCAGGTACGTTCAACGAGTTCACAGCAATTTAGTATATGCTAAGAAGTACGCCAGACGAAAGCCAGATGCCCCAGCACCTTGGCATCTCATAAGCAAAGAGACAAATGATATTGACGCAATGAGTCGTGCAGTTATCGACCCCAAACTGGTCATGGTATCTGATTGGACACGCTTCATGTCTTGGGAGTACATGGCTGCCGAGGAGAGCTCCGGAATGGCCATCTTGTGAGTTCCTACAATACTCAAATGAGTGCAAATTATGGCTAATCATAAAATATGCAGCTGCTCAGACAGTATTCTCGTAAACGGAAAAGGAAGTCTGTTTTGTCCTGACGTTGATGTGTTAATCAACCACACCAGCACCTACATGAAGTACGGCTTGTATCCACGACAAGTCAACGATAAAGGGTAGGTGACATCATATCTACCTAGTAATAGTCCGCTAACAGTTCAAGGTGCTTTCCGTTTATGAGATCAACCCAAGGTCCATATTTGACCACTGGAAAACCAGAGACGATTCCGCTACACCTACAACACGGCTGCACCCCTGCTGAGGGTGCCAATGAGACGATAGTTGTTGACCCAGCAGAACAATGGGCCAGTCTCAATTTCATCGGAGGTGCCACATTCAAGACCATCGTATTTTCTGTTGACGAACACGACATGTGGGTTTATGAGGTTGACGGACACTATATAGTCCCACAGCGCGTCAACACAGTGCACATGTATGCGGGCGAGCGATATGCAGTCATGATCAAGCTTGATAAAACGCCCAAAGACTATACCATCCGTGTCGCAGACAGCGGTCTCACTCAAGTCATCTCAGCATTCGCTACCCTTCGATACAAGGGTGGTATTCAAGGAAGCGAGAGTGTGGGGGTGATTGACTATGGTGGTCAGAATAGCACCAAAGACGGGTCTGTCATTACACTCGATCGTGATCATCTTCCCCCTTATCCTCCCAATCCACCAGCACGCAAGGCAGATGCAATACATGTCCTCTCAACCCACAGATGGAAGAGTGCTTGGCAGTATACCATGTCTGGACATGGTATGTACGAAGAGGACCGCAGCGCATATGGACCTCTTCTATATGATCCTCATTCCGCAGACGCGATGGATGAGGGCCTTGTCATTCGTACCAAGAATGGAAGCTGGGTTGATCTGGTACTCCAGGTTGGCTCTTTACCAGGACAGCCGCAAGAGTTCCCGCATATGATGCACAAGCACACGGGAAAGACGTGGCAGATTGGCTCTGGACTAGGAATTTGGAATTACTCTTCTGTCGAAGAAGCCATAGCTGCCGAGCCACATAACTTCGATCTTGAGACACCCAAGTGGAGAGATACTTTCGTTACCTCTTTTGATGGTTCAGCGTGGATCGTGCTGCGGTATCAGGTCACAAATCCCGGACCTTGGCTTTTTCACTGCCATATTGAAACACACTTGTCTGGCGGTATGGCTATTGCGATTTTGGATGGCATCGATGTCTGGCCCCAGATTCCTGCGGAGTACGGACCTGACCAGCGGGGCTTTATGCCGGGAACACTTCCGGAGTTGGAGAGTGGAGGGAAACAGGGTACGGTGGAAAAGCAATGTCCATTGCAAGCAGTATCTCCCAGTGGCAGTCCGAAGAAGGATGCAGGTGAAACTTCAGCTAGTGACTCACGCTGGGAGACACTGATTCGTGGTTTGATCCAAGTCTTGCAGGGGTGGCTTTCGGACGAAGCAAGTAGTCATTCCTCATAGTCCACCAACAATAGCACAATGATCTAAAACAGTTTGCCTTATTATTCTATTTTGTGTATGAAATTGCTTCAATATCCATTTTGTGCTCTGCAAGCATCTGAGTTGAGGAATGATCATGAATCAAGGGTTACACGTTGTGCAACACGATGGCTTGAAAGTAGATACAATTAACAAGATTAATTCACTCTTCCAATCTGTGTGTACACGAATCAATCTCAAAACAGTCAATCAGCAATCATGAAGGTTTTGTTTGCCCAATGTTTCTATCATTAATCTCTACCTACAAACATATCTATACTGCCTTGGCTACATGATTCCCTGTTCCCATGACTAGTTGCCCTCATTCTTTGATCCAAATACAGACGCAGCAAACATCTCAATCCATAGGTCCAAACCTCGCTTCCCGATCAGCGTTCATAGCAATGATAGCATCTCTCGCTCCTGGCCAAGCCTTTCGCTTACCCGGGAACACACGGTAGGCATGCGGGCTGAGCAAACCATCCATCATAATGTTGCAAAACTTGCGATCGCGCATCCAAAAGTTCCACCCCTTCATAGTGTATCCTAGATGTTCTGGTAAGCCAGAGCCAATTACTCGATCGACCCATTCCATCCATTCTGATGCTTTGACGATGGAAGGTGTGACGGGACCCTTCTTAGCGAGGTCGACAACCCAAGCATGCTGATCATCGACTTGTTTGTTCATCTCTGCTTGTGATGGGAAACCTGATGGATCCTTCCATAGCTGAGCGACTGCCATGCTGGCAAGATCAAACATGAAGAACGCGGGGTTCATGAAAGATAAATGACCGATGAAAGCGAGAGTCTTGGGATGGTCGAGACTGAAGATGTTCTGGTACAGTCTTGGCAGCGGGCGACCCGTGAAGCCTCGAGACTTTTGCCAATCTGTGGTCGTGGCTCGACACGGATCTGCGTCCATACCGACGACTGAATAGTCCACAGTGAAACCTGTACAGAACAGAATAGCGTCGACTTCATACTGCTGGCCATCGCTTGTCTCGACTGTGTTCTCATCGATGACACGAGCCAGTCCATGTGTGCTAATGATAGAACCCTTCTCCAAAAATGGAACCAACTCGTCGTTGACAAGAGGACGCTGGTTTGTAATTGAAGGAGCAGGGTCAAAGCGCCACTCCGGCTTGAGGTTAAAGGTGTTGTGGACAAGCTTTCCGATGACGCTGTTCATTGTCTTCTCCCAGAGAGCTGGTGTGTAGCGGTTCATCAAGTTCAGTATCACATACTTGCGATAGGTTCGTACGTGGTCTACAGGCTTGCCTTTGACCCATCTGGGAACCTGGAATTGTGATTAGTCTCTCATTCATCGGCAAATGTATATCTTGCCCAGTACTCACAATGATAGCTCCGTGTCGATGTGCGAGGTAGACCTGGTCGGCAATGGGAGCCAACTCAGTTGCCATGTCAGCTGCAGTGTTGCCGAAGCCCAGAACCATGACCCTCTTCCCAGCAAGCACCTCAGGGCTGTTGCACTATTAGAAAATATCAAACTACCCGCGGTGATTTGACTTACTTCTTGAACGACATGGAGTGTTCTACAAAGCCTTTAAACTTCTCAATGCCCTCAATCTTCGGCCTGGAAGGAATCTGATCTGCTCCCATTGCAAAGACGACTTTGTCAAACCACTCCATATGCGGCTCTGGAGCGTCAGGCGTAGACAGAGACAGGCGCCATTGCTGCTTCTTTTCGTCATATCTGGCACCATGGAAACTAGTGCGAAGGCGACAATGTTTCATGAGTCCAAAGTGTTTAGCATAGTCCTTTAGGTATCTATCAATACCCTCCGCAGGGATGAAGTCAGGACTGTCTGAGTGGAGTTAGTGCATGCATTCATTAGTGGGTGCTCGTCAGTGGTGCAATACCTTCAGGGAAGGGAAAATCTGTAAAACATCCTCGCTGCTTGGATCCGTTAGACAGAGTGCCTATTGTCAAATGATTAGAATATTATTTGAGATATAGAAGAACGATAAATTTACTTCTCATTACAGTCAGTTTGTTTCCTTCTTCAAAATGCCAGAGACCTCCAACATATTCATTCCGATCGAGCCCAACGGCATCAAAGCCTTCCTCTCGAAGATTCTTGAGAGTTACAAGGCCCAGGGCACCCAGGCCTACAATAGCGACTGTAGGGGCGGCCATTGTCAGTAAAACAAAACGATGAGCTAATTGTTCAGTGAGATTGGTAATCTTGAGAGACTCAAATACGAGAAAGGCGGTTGATCTGCAGTCATTAGTGAATTATTAATACGTCTTTTTCTGTCCATTATTTGACATGGCGTGATTTCTGTAAATACCTACACAAGGTAATTCCTACAGCTTCAGTACTGTTACACCTGATGATTGCTGACCATCGCTGTTCGGGTCGGGGTGGGTCAGTATTCGGGCTCGGGGATTATGTTGCTGAGCCTAGTCCGAACCCCGTACTCGGTGCGAGTACATGTAACCTTTAGAGAGGTACCTTGTCCAGATAGCGAGTGTTCTGGGTGCTGCATAAAGCCTTGTCAGAGAACATGACATCCACTGTAAGATCCCTGTAATCGTCATTTTTGTTACGCTCCAAGTCCCCATCTCAGCGCCTGTACAAGACACAGCTCGACAATCAGTCACTATTCAGCAAGCCTAGCCACAATGGGTTCAATTTCTTCTCCATCCCTCATCATTGACCTTGCAAATGCTGTGTCCTCAGCAGCTAAGAACTTGGACACACAGTTGCAATCTCAAGGCTTTCCACAGCCATCTTTTGCAGCTGATGGTCCAACATATGTTGTTCCCAAAGATGCTTCCAAAGCAGCCCATGAAGCCCGTGTGGCAACCGCTGAGGCAGCCTTGAAACTGTTCAATCTTGTGTCTGGCCCCAGCGAGCTTCTGCCAAACATGACAGCCAGTGTATGTAGTAACACCTCCATTATCATTAACTCTAAGCTAAAATAGCCATGACAGTATCACACCATTTTTGCCCTTCAATGGTTGCATCATTTCGATGTTTTCTCCCACATACCTCTTGATAGTTCCGTTTCATATGAGAAACTAGCTACCAAAGCCAATGTACCCGAATCTCTGCTCAAAAGTGTTGCGCGTATGGCAATGACAAGCAACATTCTGGCAGAACCAACCACAGGTCAAGTCGCGCACACTGCCAATTCTGCAATGTTTGTCAAACTTCCCAATATGCGCGACTGGGCCTCTTACATGTTCACTGCCTCAATTCCGACTGCTGCTGCCATGGTTCAAGCTACAGAAAAGTGGCCAGGAAGCGTAAAGAAGACCGAGACAGCTTACAACATCGCATTCGGTCATGATTTGCCCTTCTTTGATCATTTGTCCCAGAGCCCTGTCATGACAAAGCAGTTCGCTGGATACATGAAAAGTGTGACGGAGGGCCAAGGCATGGACCTCTCTCATCTCGTCAACGGATTTGACTGGACCAGCCTGCCGGACAAGTCTCTCATTGTTGACGTAAGTGATATCAACGGCCTCATTCCTCCTCAAAACAATTTACTAACTCTTTACAGGTTGGAGGCTCTGCGGGTCATGCAAGCTATGCTCTAGCTGCTGCTTACCCACACCTCCGCTTCGAGGTACAAGACCTTGACACCGTCGTCAACGGAGAAAAAGCAGCCAAGGAACATGAAGAAGCAGTAAGCAAGCACGTGCTTGGTACTGATAACAGGGTATCCTTCAAAGCACACAACTTCTTTGAGCCACAGCCAACCAAAGACGCAACCGTTTACATGCTGCGAATGATAATCCACGACTGGCCGGACGCCGAAGCAAAGACCATCCTGGGTAATCTCGTCCCAGCGCTCGAGTCAGCTAAAGCAACCCTCCTCATCATGGATACGGTTCTGCCCTCACCCGGAAGTATCCCGTCGGTGCGAGAGCGTGTCATCAGAACGCGAGACTTGACTATGCGCCAGGTGTTCAACGCCAAGGAGCGCGGTGTTGATGACTGGGAGGCGATCTTGCGCGAAACGGATTCGAGGCTTACCTTGAAGACTTTGAGGCAGCCGGAGGGGAGCAACATGTGCTTATTGACCATCAGCTTACAGGATGCTTAGCATTATCTACGTGGGGGAGGCCATCTTTATCTCTAGCTTAACTATCAACACCATGGCGTATATGAATTCTTATCTATTGTCTATCCGTGAGTTCGCTAATATCGTGGCTGACGAACTGACGAGTGGTGTTACACAACTATCTTATGCTTCGACTCGCAACCAATTTGGGCAGTGCCTGCTGAGCCACTTTACGGTCAGTCCAATTACGTTCACCTTGTTGGTACCGATATCACTTCATATTTGGATCTTTATAAGCCATCATCAATTTGTCATTTCTTAACCACAGCTGAATCTATGGACTGGTCCCATATGCAAATCTCAATCCTTAGGAACGACCTTGCCATCATTAACAAATTCCTCATAATACCCAACAGTCATACTAGTTTTATTAATGAGATAATTCAAAATTGATACAGTGGAAGATAACCTACGTTGATCGCTTAGTGTCAGCAAAGTTGACGTGATCAGGCGCAACCTTTTCGAGGAAACGCGGATCTGCCTTCATACGCAGAAAGTCATTAATATCCTTGAAAATGAACTGCACGATGCAATCATAGTCAGACTGATTGGAGAACTGCGGATCGTAGAGCTGATAAAGCATCGGGCGTGTCTCTTTCGTGTTGTGTGTCATGGTGTAGCGAACAATGCCATACTCCTCCATCAAAGGACTGACGAGCTTTGCATGAATCTTGGTCATGTGGTGCCTGTACTCTTTCTCGCTAAGAGAAGGTTTTTTGTAGGCCGTGATGGTTAGGCAAACAAGGGTATCAGGTTGAACGGAGACGGTTGCCTCCTGCGAGGTTTCTGGGGTATCACTATGAGGCGACATGATGCAGGTTGAAGTTTGTTATCGAAGAGTTGGGTAGGATTTGGGACAGAGTTGCATAAACTGGAGCTCTGGATACGCAAGGGGTCATAAGAGTCTATGGATACGCCGTCGGTTGGAAGCTGTCAGATCTAGTGCGTCAATGCCCCGAATGACGAGAGATTGCTGCTCGGCACTGACAGTCTGCAGCGTGCTTGTTTCGGAGTTATCTCTACAGCTGCACCGAATCACGAACAAGCCCGACTATCCATGTCCGACGAGCCCGGACCGACGCGATCCGAATGCCGTCTAACTCTTACCAAGACAGACGTGGGGTCTGTCTAGATTGTGATTGTGTTGCTCAAGCATCTAATCCCAACTCTGAATCACGTCAAGTACCATGATTATCTGTATTATTATATGTCATCAACATATCAACTCCTATATATAGAGGACTGTGCTTCATTGCATATCCAGTATCAACCTCTTGGAGTGCAAGTCAACACATTTTAGCTCACTCTCTTAGCTCATTCAACATGACTCCATCAATGATGGAGGTATTCGTTTTTGGTGATCAAAGCACACGTTTTGCTCCACCACTGAAAGACCTACTTCTCAAAGGCAACAGTCCTTACTTGACACACTTTGTTAAACAAGTTCACGCACTTCTCAGAAAGGAGATCTCATCCTTGCCGGCAGTTCAACAGAAGCTTTTCCCAAACTTCGCTGACATTCAAGAACTCGTCTCCAAGTCTGATTGGGGCAGTGGCAATCCTGCTTTGACAAGCGCTTTGGCATGCTTCTACCATCTATGCAGTTTTATACAGTGAGTAACATAGCCAATGCCCCTGTAGATCTGCCCTGACCGTCCAGCTTCTACGATGGACAAGGTCGTACGTTTCCTTCAGAGAACAGTCGCATCATTGGACTTTGCGTTGGTTCACTTGCTGCCGCTGCTGTCAGTTGCTCCACATCATTGAGTGAACTGGTATCAGCTGGTGTAGATGCCGTTCGTGTTGCATTACATGTCGGACTACGGGTATGGCGAACTACCTCCCTTTTTGATGTACCAGACAGACCATCCGCCACTTGGTCTATCATCGTGCCCGAGGCAGTACTACCAAGATTGTCTGCTCAAGACCGATTAGACTCCTTTATCGTTGAAATGGTAAGTAATTATTTGTCATTCGAGCTCTCGTAACACATATTCACTGTATTATAGGGACTCGCTCGATCATCGGTTCCTTACATCAGCTCGGTCGCACACCACAACATAACCATCAGTGGCCCACCATCCGTCCTTGAAAAGTTCATTCACAGCATATCATCATCGCCGAAAGATTCTCTTCCAGTGCCGATCTATGCTCCATACCATGCCAGCCATCTTTACAGCATAGATGATGTTGACGAGGTCCTTAGTCTGGCTGCACCTACATTTGCATCAGAGTCTATTATTCCACTCATTTCAAGCTCCTCTGGTGACGAGTCGCAGTCACTGAACTACGCAGACCTACTCCGCTGCTGTGTTACTGATATGCTCATACATCCGATGGATCTTACCAAGGTGTCGCAAGCAGTGGCCCAGTTACTCGTGGATAGATCATCTACACGTGCCATACTGAAGCCCATAGCGACCAGCGTCCCAAACAGTCTAGTATCTGCTTTGGAGCCGACACTAGCAGAAAGATGCGTTGTGGACAACAGCATGAGCCCCAAGGTTTCAGCAAGTCACTCATCAACAGAACAACAGACCGAGTCATCAAGCAAGAACTCCAAGATCGCAATTGTAGCGATGTCTGGTCGCTTCCCAGATGCAGCTGACTTGGGCGAGTTTTGGGATCTTCTTTACGAAGGTTGCGATGTTCATCGACAAATTCCCGAGGACCGTTTCAACGCAGAGCTACACTACGACGCCACCGGCCGACGTAAGAATACCAGCAAGGTCATGAATGGCTGCTTCATCAAGGAGCCGGGACTGTTCGACGCTAGGTTCTTCAACATGTCTCCGAAAGAAGCTGAGCAGTCAGACCCTGGCCAGCGAATGGCCCTCGAGACAGCCTACGAGGCGCTCGAAATGGCTGGTATCGTACCTGACAGAACGCCTTCGACTCAGAGGGATCGTGTGGGTGTGTTCTACGGTATGACTAGTGATGACTGGAGAGAGGTCAACAGTGGTCAGAACGTCGACACGTACTTCATTCCTGGTAAGTTGTTCGCTCGTGCTTTTTGATCGTGCTAATTGCAGACTATAGGTGGCAATCGAGCATTCACTCCTGGCAGACTCAACTACTTCTTCAAGTTCAGTGGACCTAGCGCCAGTGTCGATACAGCTTGTTCTTCCAGTCTCGCGGCCTTGCACTTGGCTTGCAATTCCCTCTGGAGGAACGATTGCGATACAGCTATCGCTGGTGGGACCAATGTCATGACCAACCCTGACAACTTTGCTGGCTTAGATCGCGGCCACTTCTTATCAAGGACTGGTAAGTATCACTCTCAGATATTGGCTCGTTCTAGTGTCTTTACTGACCTTGCTTCAGGCAACTGCAACACCTTTGACGATGCAGCAGACGGATACTGTCGAGCTGATGGCGTCGGCACCATCATCCTCAAACGGCTCGAGGATGCAGAAGCTGATAATGACCCTATTCTTGGTGTCATTCTGGGAGCTTACACCAACCACTCAGCCGAAGCAGTATCCATCACTCGACCACACGCCGGAGCCCAGGAGTACATCTTCTCAAAGCTCCTCCGTGAATCAGGCACCGACCCCTACAACGTCAGCTACATCGAGATGCACGGCACAGGCACCCAAGCTGGCGACGCGACCGAAATGACATCCGTTCTCAAGACCTTCGCTCCTACCAGCGGCTTGGGTGGGCGTTTGCCTCATCAGAACCTACACTTGGGTTCAGTCAAGGCCAATGTCGGGCACGGTGAATCCGCATCTGGTATCATTGCTCTGATCAAGACACTTCTTATGATGGAGAAGAACATGATCCCGCCTCATTGCGGCATCAAGACAAAGATCAACCACCATTTCCCTACGGACCTTACGCAGCGCAATGTGCATATCGCCAAGGTTCCGACATCTTGGACAAGATCTGGTCGAGCCAATCCACGCATTGCTTTCGTCAATAACTTCTCTGCCGCTGGTGGAAACTCAGCTGTCCTGCTGCAGGATGCCCCTCCATTATCGGTGGCTGCAGACGTTGTCGACCCTCGCTCATCCCATGTGGTCACCATGTCTGCCAGATCAGCAGACTCCCTCAGGAAGAATCTCACCAATCTCAAGGAGCTTGTTGAAGGCCAAGCTGACGCGGGAGCTGACTTCCTCGGCAAGCTGTCCTACACAACCACCGCCAGACGCATGCATCATCAATTTCGGGCTTCCATCACAGCGCAGACTCGTGAGCAGCTTCTGAAAGGCCTTGACTCAGCCATTCAACGCGAGGATGTGAAGAGAGTCCCTGCTGCTGCGCCCTCTGTCGGCTTTGTGTTCAGCGGCCAGGGCGCCCAGTACCGTGGCATGGGCAAGGAGTACTTCACATCCTTCACGGTCTTCCGCTCTGAGATCATGTCTTACGACAGCATCGCCCAAGCCCAAGGCTTCCCGTCAATCCTCCCGCTGATTCGAGGGGAGGTGGAAGCGGATTCGTTGAGTCCTGTTGAGATCCAGCTGGGTCTGACTTGCCTACAAATGGCTCTAGCCAAGCTATGGCGGTCATTCGGTGTCGAGCCAAGCTTTGTTCTCGGACACAGCTTAGGCCACTATGCTGCTTTGCATGTCGCTGGTGTCCTGTCCGCCAATGACACCATTTACCTCACTGGTATCAGAGCGCAGCTGCTCGTGGACAAGTGCCAGGCAGGCACCCACTCCATGCTGGCAGTGAGAGCATCCTTGCTTCAGATCCAACAGTTCCTGGATGCCAACATTCACGAGGTCGCATGTGTCAATGGTCCACGAGAAGTAGTCATCAGTGGACGAGTCGCCGACATTGACCAGCTGGTTGGTCTTCTGTCGGCTGACAATATCAAGGCGACACGCGTCAAGGTGCCATTTGCCTTCCATTCAGCCCAGGTCGATCCTATCCTCTCCGACTTGGACACGGCAGCCTCGCGCGTCACCTTTCACTCCCCTCAGATTCCTGTTCTTTGTGCCCTTGACAGCTCTGTCATCAACCCTGGAAACCATGGTGTCATTGGTCCACTCCATCTGCAGCGACATTGTCGCGAGACAGTCAACTTTGAGGGTGCTCTACATGCTGCCGAGCGCGACAAGATCTTCAACAAGAGCTCAACTCTTTGGATCGAGATTGGTCCCCATGTTGTCTGCTCTACCTTCCTCAAGTCAAGCCTTGGTCCAGACACATCCACTATCGCATCGCTTCGGCGAAATGACGATTGCTGGAAGGTTTTGGCTGATGGTTTGAGCACTCTCTACAGCAGTGGGTTGACAATTGACTGGAACGAGTATCATCGTGACTTCAAGGCCTCTCATCGGGTACTTCGTCTGCCTTCCTACAGCTGGGAGCACAAGAATTACTGGATTCAGTACCAGCACGATTGGTCCTTGACGAAAGGCGACCCTCCAGCTGCTCCTAACAGCTCAGCTGAAGCGGTATCGGCTTTGTCAACACCATCGGTCCAGAAGATCCTACAGGAGACTTCTCATGATCAGGTGTTGACTATTGTTGCTGAGACAGATCTTGCGAGCCCTCAATTGACTGAGATTATCCAAGGTCATCGGGTCAACGGTGTCAAGGTCTGCACATCTTCCGTGTACGCTGATGTTGGCTTGACACTGGGTAAGTACATTTTGGACAACTATCGCACCGACTTGGAGGGGTATGCGGTCGATGTTCATGGCGTTGAAGTTCACAAGCCACTTCTTCTCAAAGAAGACTCGAAGGGGACACCTCAGGCTACACCATTCCGTATCGAAGTGCGGTATCCCATCCAGAGCACTACGGTGCAGATGAGCATCTCAACTACTGGTCCCAACGGTCAGCACGTCAAGCATGCTGACTGTGAGCTTCGACTCGAGCATCCCTCCCAATGGGAAGCGGAGTGGGATCGCCAAGCCTACCTCATCAATCGCAGCGTCAACTACCTTCTGGAGCGATCAGCACAAGGTATGGACAGCATGTTGGCAACCGGAATGGTCTACAAGGTGTTCTCCTCCCTTGTCGGCTATTTTGATGGCTTCAAGGGTCTGCAAGAGGTTGTCTTGCATAGCCAAGAGCTCGAGGGCACAGCGAAAGTGCGCTTCCAAACTCCCCAAGGAGGCTTCGTCTGCAATCCCATGTGGATTGACAGCTGTGGTCAGACGACTGGCTTCCTTATGAACTGTCACCAAACGACGCCCAATGACTACGTCTATGTCAACCATGGCTGGAAGTCGCTGAGAGTGGCCAAGGCGTTCAGTCAAGATGCTACGTATCGGACTTATATCCGAATGAGGCCTATTGATGGCACCAAGTTCGCTGGCGATTTATATATCCTTGACGAGGATGATACCGTGGTCGGGGTTTACGGAGACATGACAGTGAGTAGACCGAATCTTTTCCAGTGACATTGCTAACGCAGATAATAGTTCCAAGGTTTGCCGCGACGAGTTCTCAACACTGTCTTGCCATCTCCCAATGCGGTTCCAGTCGATGCTCCTATGGGTCGACGAGACTTGCCTCCATCAAGAATGGATGTGCCTCCAATAAGAATTGGAGAAGGACCACCAACCTCAGCGCCCACGCAGTCGGCTCTCTCAATGCCCTTCGCAGCCGACACATCCATGGACTCCCGATTGAGACCTCTTCTGCGCATCTTGTCAGAAGAGATTGGTCTCGGCCTTGACGTTCTTTCAGATGATGAACTCGACTTTGCGGACCACGGTGTCGACTCACTCCTCTCATTGACCATTACTGGTCGCATGCGTGAGGAATTGGGTCTCGACGTCGAGTCCACAGCATTCATGAACTGTCCCACTTTGGGCAGCTTCAAATTGTTCCTGGGACTTGTCGACCAGGACAACAAGAGCAGCAGTGGTAGTGATGGCAGTGGTAGGAGCAGTCCGACGCCCGGTATCGAGTCTGGTGCCACTACACCACCGATGAGCGACGAGGACCAGGACAAGATAGTCAACAGTCACTCGCTTCATCAGTTCCAAGCCAGCTCGACACTTCTACAAGGCAGTCCTAGCAAAGCTCGCTCGACTCTGTTCCTGCTACCCGATGGTTCAGGCTCTGCCACATCCTACGCTTCCCTTCCATCAATTTCTCCAGACGGAGATGTTGCCGTGTACGGATTGAACTGCCCATGGCTGAAGGACGCTGGTTATCTCGTCGAGTTTGGACTCAAGGGATTGACAGAGCTCTACGTCAACGAGATACTCCGTCGCAAGCCACAGGGTCCTTACAACTTGGGAGGATGGTCAGCTGGTGGCATTTGTGCTTATGAAGCTGCCCTGATTCTCACCAGGTTAGGACATCAAGTCGAGCGCCTCATTCTTATTGACTCTCCCAATCCTGTTGGTCTTGAGAAGCTACCTCCTCGCTTGTACGATTTTCTCAATTCGCAGAATGTCTTTGGCTCGGACAATCCGCATAGCACTACTGGAACAAGCGCCAAAGCTCCAGAGTGGCTTCTTGCACACTTCCTTGCCTTCATTGATGCTCTGGATGCTTATGTCGCTGTGCCATGGGACTCTGGACTCGTAGCTGGAGATGGTCTAGCATCACCGCTGCCTTCACCACCGCAGACATACATGCTGTGGGCGGAAGACGGAGTCTGTAAAGACTCTGATAGTGCTCGTCCTGAGTACCGTGACGATGACCCACGCGAGATGCGATGGCTGTTGGAGAACAGAACAAACTTTGGTCCAAATGGGTGGGAGGCGTTACTTGGTGGTAAGGAGGGGTTGTTCATGGATCGGATTGCGGAAGCGAACCATTTTACTATGTTGAAGAGAGGACGGAATGCGGAGTATGTCTCTGCATTCCTGGCTCGGGCCTTGGACAATTAGATAGATATTATGTGGAGGCTTGTTTGTGTATTTCTGTTTGTTTTTCTTTGATGTTTGCATTTCCTTGTTTCTCACAGCTTCCAGATAGAGGCAGAAGATCGCCTTCATTCTTTATAAATTATTACAACAAGTTCCAATATAAAGACATTTTATTGCGTTGGGTGTTTAAGCCTTGTTTATGAATGACGAAAAGTAAAACGTCTCCTGATCATCTCTCACCCGTGCATCATGACCATTCCCATCCAACAATTGCTGCCAAAAGTCCCAATCTACATCTACGCCCTTCATCATGCCTAGAAGTTCCTCCCCAGTCGCCATACCCAAGTCCGTCTGTGAGACAAGCTCATGTGTCGTGCCCGAACCACCAAGATAGCCCATTGGCGCTTCCTGTGCCAGAAGTAAGCTTTGAGGCGTGGCTGGTCCAGAAACGCCTGTGGTTGAAGGTTGTTGAGATGATGCCCTGGCCAGTGTAGCTCGTGCATGGACAAGGTTGGTTATGCAAGATAGTTCGCGAGGAACAGGAATCCCTCGTGTCCTGGCACTTGTGACCCTTTGATCCCAGGCTTTGAGGGTAATGTTTCCTAGAGCCCAGTATAAAGGATCGCCATTGTCTGAGACAAAAGATGGATGGTGCTCATACACTTGGTCAATCACCTCCCAAGCAGTGTCAACAACTTGGCCTGCCGGTCGACCAGACAAAGTGCTAATCAGAAGGACGAAAGTCTCAAATGGGAAGAAATTGGCAATGTGCCATAAGTAGCATTGCAGAGCAGGAGTCGAATGCGACAGAATGTCATAGCGGATTACTTCCAGACTGTTTTCCAGCAGCATATCGATTTGTTCAGCACTCAAATCAGAGGCTCTCTCGGGGCGATGAATTGGATGGTAAACTGAGAGTCGCAGCTGACAAACAGCAGATCGAGCCAGATATGCCGTCAAAAGGTTCAGTGGAAGTTCTTTGTCCATGTTGGCAAGATATTTCTCCTCGATGTGACGCTCAAGCTCATCAATAGCTTTGAAAAACTTGGCCTTGCCGGCGGTCGATGATTCAGATTCGGAACCGAGTAGACACTTTTGTTGAATCATCCAGACACCGATTTCAATGCGGACTTTGCAAAACAGCATGTCTGTGGTGATGGGTGACGGGAGCGGTATTGTGCTTGCTGATGGCACAAGGTCGGCGTCGCTCAGATTGATTGGTTGTCGGGTATCTCCATAGAGTTGCATGTTTGGGTTCATGGATGCACCCGTCAACTGTGAAGCCCGGCCATCAAGTATTACGATCTGCCACCAGACTCGACGTCGTAATTCAGCTTCAAATGGGGGTAGATCTTTGAGTGAGCTTTCGCGATGAAGTCCCATTCTTTGACCCATGCGTGTCGCGAGACCTGTCAGGAGCCATAGAATATCATGGTCACAGATGTGACGGAGTGAAAGCTAAGAAATATCAGTATATCTTTGAAAAGTGTTATTGATAGGTTTGGCACTTACCAGGTGGAGAGTAAAGGCCTGAAGCACCCTCAGATCTGTAGACCTCAAGAAATCGGCTTTGCTTAAGGCTACTTCAGTTGCGTCGCAATATCGAGCCAGCAAGTCCTTTCTAGGCTCGCCAAACCTGGTACGACATTCCGTGTCTGTCAAAGAGACGACAGCAACAAGATAAATGGCAAATATGAGGGCCTCTGTAGGGCTGGGGGTTGTCGTTGGCTCAGAAAAGGTTTCAAGAATGTCTTTTTGAACAGTCGGTCCATGGAGAATCTTTGTCAGAGGATGGACGTTGCTGATAAAGACTTGCCATAGTTGAAATGAGTGCACGGCTGAAGGAAACTCTACTGAAGCAGAGGTTGGTCTTTGATGGCTGAATATGAGGTTTACTTCGGTTGAGGGCGTGTCAGTCCTTGTTCGCAAAGGTGGACGCTCTGGATCTGGGCTGGCATCTTTGCTTTGCATCTGCCATGACAAGATAAGATAGATGAAATATGATGGATTAATTAATCGATACTTACCTCATCACCCAAAGACTTCCATAATTTATTGCTATAAAATTGTTATTAAATGTTCGCGATGTATTGGATTATGCAAGGACATACTCTTCAACATAGCGACGCTGGTCTCCACTGACGATGACCTGTCCATCACCACTAGGACTCCCCGTCTGGGTAGATGTAAGGCGGCGGTGGTTTAAGCGAGCATTTCGCGTGTGAGAAGGCGATACACGCATACGCACACATTCTTTGCCCGTTCTGATACAATATGCACATGGAGTCTGGCCATTGCATCTAATCTTTCGATGCTGGCACGGAACGCACGAGTGTCCCCTGGTGATCTTTGCCTCTGTCATGGTTGTTGATTATTATTGGGATGATTGATAGTGGGAGAAGAATTGAAGGGATGACATTAACAAGAGTAGGTAGGCGCATAAGCCACGTTCCCTGTCATGGGCTCATTTCTCATCAGTAAGCGGGCTCTGTCTGGTACCTTTGTTTGTGTACCTCGGATAAGATAGCAAACGGTTGGAAACAGACCATAATTGTCTCAGATCATGTCTATGAGAGGTGGACGCCACCGACAGTCAATGTCGATGGCCGAGCCACTAATAAGAGCCTGTAGCGGGACCGCTCTCAGGGCTGATGGAACGTCTTTCGGTCCCGAAGCTCAATTTTAGCGTCTTTATACCCGACCCGACACGGACAACGACACAGCGGGACCGCTCTCAAGATGCCATCAACAATGAATCCTCCTCCGTCCCCGAGATGACCTCTCCCGCTCCGTTGTCAATTTCTTTTCCCCGTCCGGACGGTATCATCTCCCGCAATGACTCTTCAAAATGTTTGTATATCAAGGCTTATCTTCTCTCAGTCTTGTCATCCATCTGCATCACCATTCATTCCTTATTCATCATCACCTAATACTCCCTCTTTCGCAGCAACACCATGACAGAAAACACCGACATGGAGAAGCTCGATAGAGCAACCACTCCAACTCCCACCCCTAATGAGACCCCCTCTGAATCCAAGCCTGAGGAAGCTGAGGATGAGTCCAAGTACCCCCACGGCCTCAAATTGGCTGCCATCATCCTCTCCAACATGGTAGCCATGTTCCTCGTTGCTTTGGACCGCACAATCATCGCCACTGCCATCCCTCGCATCACTGATGACTTCAAAGCCCTCGGCGATATCAGCTGGTACGCCAGCGCTTATCTCATCACCAGCTCTGCTACTCAGCTTCTCTGGGGGCGCATTTTTACCTTTTACCCAACCAAGACTGTCTACCTTGTTGCTATTTTCTTCTTTGAACTTGGTTCCCTCCTCTGCGGCGTGGCACCCAACTCTGTCGCGTTCATCATCGGCCGTGCCATTGCTGGCGCAGGTTCTGCGGGTATCTACTCTGGCTCTACCATCCTCATCACCACCGTCACGCCTCTGTCCAAACGTGCTGGATATGTGGGCATGATGGGGGCCGTCTTCGGCATTGCGTCGGTCATCGCGCCCTTGATCGGAGGCGCCTTTACTGATCACGTCACTTGGCGATGGTGCTTTTACATCAAGTAAGTATCGATCCACCTCCACCTTTAGCCTAATTGAACAATACTGACTATCTCGTGTCCAGTCTTCCTGTAGGAGGAGCAGCTGTCGCTTGCCTCATTCTTCTCTTCCCGACGTTTCCCGTCGTTAACGAATCTGCCTCAATTAAGCAGCAGATCAAGCAGCTCGATCCATGGGGAAACCTCGTCTTCCTCCCTGGAGTCATCTGCCTCATCCTTGCTCTTCAATGGGGTGGTGAGAAATACACCTGGGATAGCGGCCGCATCGTCGCACTTCTTGTGCTGGCCTGCGTGCTTCTGCTTGCCTTTGTCGGCATCCAGATCTGGCAACAAGAGAACGCCACTGTCCCACCTCGTCTGTTCAAGATCCGAAATGTCTGGCTCGGCACAATCTTTGCTTTCTGCCTTGGATCTGTTCTCATTATTTTCTTGATTTCTCTCCCCATCTGGTTCCAAGGCATTCGAGGCACAGATGCCATCACCTCTGGTATTGACACACTCCCTCTCGTCCTGGCCCTCGTCTTTGGTGCCATCGTCTCTGGTGGTCTCATCAATGGCATCGGCTGGTTCAACCCCGTCTTCTTCTCCTCTGTAATATTCATGTCGGTGGGAGGCGGCCTCATCACCACTTTTGTTGTCGACACACCAACCCGCACCTGGATCGGATATCAGATCATCCTCGGTCTTGGTATCGGTCAGGGCATGCAGCTTGCCAGCTTAGGTGCTCAAGTCGCTGTCAAACAAAGTGATGTGCCTACGGGTGTGTCACTGATGTTCTTTGCCCAATCCCTCGGTGGTTCAGTGCTCGTCTGTGTTGCCCAAGCCGTGTTCAACAGTGAGCTGAGATCTCGTCTCACATCATTTGATGGGCTTGATGTTGCGAGAATCATTGGCACTGGTGCTACCCAATTACGCCACGTTGTTCCAGCTGATCGTCTTGCTGAGGTGCTTGTTGAGTACAACGCAGCGCTTCGCAGTTATTACTACGTCGGTCTTGCAGCTGCTTGTTTTGCCGTTGTTCCTTCATTAGGCATTGAGTGGAAGAATGTCAAGGGTCAAGAATTTGTACATTAAGTTTTTAGACGAAATTATTCATTTCTGGGGTGGCATGATGCCAGGCAATAAAAAGGTAAGTCGGGTCAGTTGGGAAGTAATGGAGAGATAAGACAATGAATAGGTAGTCGAGGCTACTTAGAGTGCACTATTATACCTAGTACAAACTCAAAAAAATCGAATAGCTTAAAACTTAGTATTAGCGCATTATTTCTATAGTGACATTCTTTAATTAATTTAATTCTCCACGTTGTTCATTTTCTCAATTAATCCATCTGTCACAGAAGACACTAATTTGGTCCCTGAATTTACCAACTTCGTGGGTCTGCTCAGTATACGAATGCCTTGACAAAAGTTCCAATATATTAAAAACTCAATTTTAATCTATTTCCAACTCCCCATTGTGTAACTGAATGCTGTGTTGTGTGCCGTATATTATTATTAGCCTTTTCTGCAGGGTCAAAGGAGCTAATAGACAGATATCTAATGTATCACAGCTTATAAGCTGGCCTCATATCGCACAATTGGACTAAACACCAAGGTTGCTAAGATCGTGACTAAATCCAAGTTGGGTTTATAATAAAATGACAGGTATGTTTCAAGAGTACGTAACATGTTGGCCTCAATGATGTGATGAGGTACTTGCAATCTGACAGACTATCTATAGTGGCACAGTCGATCTCATCAAGGTGCACTGACGGCTCAAGCAGCCGGGATGCGACCATGCACAAATCTAAAAACATCGTCTGGGTCAACCTCCCTCTTGACAGCCCTGAGCCGCTCCCAATTCTCCCCGTAACAACCCTTGGGGTCCTTGTCCGACTCCATGAAACTGACGTATGTGGACCCAATACTGTTTCCCGTCGCTTGCACACCATCAACCAAGTGGTCTGCCCATGCGATAGCGACATGTTCATGCGCCGCTTCCTCGGTGACGGCGTTGATATGAAACATGATATGCGGCCGTCGGGTGCCGAAAGCAGATAAGGCGTTTGGCTGGGCCGCCTTTCCGTGGAGGATCGTGCATGTGATGGAGCAATCAGTCTCGGTAGGCATCGACTCACAGGCGTCGATTAGCTGCTTGAGGGTGTCGCTGGTGAACTTGGAGATACTGATGTGCCGAGATGTCACGTTGACAGGGTTGCTGATAGCGCTGGAGATGCTGCCCTGGAAAGCCTCAAACGTCGCTATAATTTTCCCGTGTCAGTAGGTAGTCTATTCTCTCTGCCGTAGCGGGATGGTAGGATGGGTACAACGGGCAGGGATCAGCAGCACAGCAGACTTACTTTCTCCAACCGTATCGACGATGCACGTGCCGAGACTCTTCAGCTTCTGGAGCCACTCCTCACTCTCAGGTCCAATCGTCTCGGCTTCAGGCCAGATGTAGGTTATGGCCATCCCAAGACCCCATTCGCCTTTGGTGAACCCTGCCTGTAAACAAAGTTTGTCGGGGACCCCAGAGTCTAGAAGGGCCTGCAAACGCAGCAACACGTCGGCAGTTTCTGGCCAAGGGTACACGATAAAGCCAGCCTGGATAGTGGACATGGGATAAACCCGCACGTTAGTCTCGGCAATCACGCCGAAGTTACCACCTCCACCACGTAGCGCCCACAGCAGCTCAGAGTCGCCCTTTGCGTCGACGACATCGCCGCTAGCCGTGACGATCTTGGCCCCAACAATGTTATCTACGCCTAGCCCGACGTAGTCGCCCAGCGGGCCGTACCCTCCCCACGACGCCCACGACGTCCATCCAGCTTCACCCGCGAAGCCATTTGAGGTGCAAAGATTGTGCGACCCCAGAAAGCCAACGAGGTTCTTGCTGGTGATACCGCCGCCGACTGTCACTGTCTTCTTATCTTGCGAGAGCTCCTGCGTGTCCAGCTCTCTCATGTCGATGGTGACAGAGTCGGCAACGCAGCCACGGCCAAAGACATCATGGCCGCCGCCACGGACGCCGAGCGGGATATCCAAGCCCGAGACAGCTTTGACAATGGCCTGAACTTGAGCGACCGAAGTGGGCCGACAGATGGCAAGGGGTTGAGCCGTGATGAGCTTATTGTAGACCCCGCGAAGGGACTCGTAGTGAGGTGATGAACGTGTGTAGATCTTGAGGTCCGGAATAGCATCCGTCAGCTTAGTAAGTGCCGAGTTGCCGTGAGTCTGGGCATCCTGGGCTGGGCTGAATGGCATCATGACGTGCCGATACGGCGCAGCAGCAAACGAAGACATGGTTTTGCGGGATGATATGATGGAGCAGCGGATGTAGAGGTGGAGGTGGAGTGATGATCTGACGAGAGAGAAGCTCTTGATCATGGTGGTAAAAGTAATACATCACTTCCTAATAAAGACAGATAAGCTGCCCTTTTGAGTCAATTGGTCCTCAGCCGTTAAGCCCCCTTTTCCTCTCCCGTCCCTACCTCCTACTTGCACTTGCACTTGCACTTGCATTGCATATGCCACCTTTCGGGCTAAACAATTCGGGGCTTGCATCGGACCGAAGGAATGATACAAATACAACTACCGCCCGGCCCGGCTGCTGAGTCCCCGAGAACGGACTACGGCGGTGTTCCCATGCAGCTGTAGCCTGATATTTCAACTTACGTGCCAGTAGTTGACCTGGATGGTTTGTTATCTTGTCTAGAAATGTCTCCATCAAGCGCCAATTCGAGTAATCCCCTCGTTCACGGCTAGATAGCTGAGATCCTCGTATGCACGTTGGCTGGGACTTTTGTTTTCCTTTCGGCTCTGGTTAAGGTTAGGATTTCGATCGAATCATCTTGAGTTTTCGCTCGCTTTTTTAAGTTTTCGTTCGTCTTTTGGGTTTTCGTTCAAATAAGCGAAAACTCAAACCATCTACAAGATGCTACACAACCGAGTAATGGCAATAATACGTATCCGTAGCATAGTTTTGTCCGTCGTCTTATTTTTTATTAATTCAACAGCTTGACGAAGAATGAATTCATTGTTTATAATTTCGGATCACGTCAACCCTAATTTCAAACATAACTACGTGCTGCAAAGATCGCTCTTTGTTGACACAACGTAAACCTAACAGGCCAAACTTCTACTTACCTGTAAGACAAAACGGGTCCGTGTAACTTCAACGGCACCAATATCCGTCCAAGACATGGCCATGGCTGCGGGCAATCCTGCGGGAGCGGACCATAACCCTGAAATGACCTTCCTAAACTGAACCTATCAATGTTTGTAATCGTATCATGACACAGTCACTGCCGCGTAGGACCACAGGGTCAAGTACCCAGAAACGAAGACCCCCCGTTTTAAGAAACAGAAGTACATGGGTGCATATCTGCTTGCTGACACTTGCATGCAAACCCTGGTCCTTTGAAGGAATCACGGCATGCTGTCATCTCGTACCCTGCGGCGGTTGAATTCATCCCGCAAATAGGCGTGACACGTACTATCCCCAACTCAAACGCAGTTCGCAGCTTCTCCTCTGCTAGCTGGGTTTGGTTTTTTCAGCTTACAGTAGTTATTATATCAGATCGTGCTGGGGGCAGCATCCCATATTCTCGATCCAGATCTGTGGCTGAACAGGGCCTTTTATGTATAAAAATGGTCTAGGTCCGTCTGAAATAAATCGACGATCTGCCCAGGAACTGAGCAAATCTACCACCACAGCTTTCCATTGTCATAATCACTCGGATTGGCCCAAAACGTTTCAGCACTGCACTCACAGTCACCCTGTCATTATCACATGCACCACTCTCTACTTATCCACATGAGTTCCACAGACCCCCTTCTGCGCAGGGTAGAGAACTACCGCGAAAGTTGCGACAACTGTGCCAAGTCAAAAGTTCGCTGCGGCAAGGAACAGCCTTGGTGCCAACGATGCGAGCGACGTGGCCAGGTCTGTAGCTACAGCCCTTCTCAGCGATCGAGGAAGAGGACACTCGACACTGCACACCCTGAAAGTGACCAACGGAATGGCACTCCGCCATTTACTGCAATCAGCAGTGCGTCATCTGTAGCTGCAGTGAGCAATGGCTTCAGTTCAATGCTTAGCCAGGCTGACAGCTGGGGTTCCTGCCCCGACCTTGTCGAGCTGTTGACCAGTAGTAGCTCTGAGTCTCTGACACCAGAAAATAACCATATGGTGTGGTTATCTGACATGGAGTCGATTGCTGGCGATAGCAGTATCAGCAAGAGTATGGAAAGAATGGATGCTTTCCCGTATCCAAAGAGCCTCGCCTCATCGACAGCAGGGGTCAGTGGCAGTGGATCTGGCGCCGACAGCATGGGACGAAGATCAACATGCCCACTCCAAGACAAGCAGCACTGCGAGGCTGACCTAATATCCGCACTGGCAAAACCCGACCTTCCTTCCCTGTCATGCTGGGGTAACCCCAAGGCGTCCCAAAACCTCGGGACCATTCTGACAGCCAGCCGTGCAACACTCAAGTGTGTCACCACTGCCATGTCATGCACATGCACCCCGAATGACAACGTCGCATTGCTGGCCACAGCGGTGTTGTTGCGCATCTTATCCTGGTACCACATCGTGCTGAAAAACTGCAATGGCCCCAGCGATGCCAGTGCGGCATCGATCGACGATCACATCAGCCCTACACCATCTAATGATGGGAAGGACACCGAGAGGTCGGTGTCACGGGACACAAATGTGTCACAAGACGGAAGTGAGCCATCAAGTCTCATCATGCCGCCGATGACGATCGGAGCATACGAGCTAGATTCTGAGAATAGAGAGCGCATGATTGGACACATCATGCTCAGCGAGTTGAGTAAGATGGGGAACTTGCTGAGTGATTTTTCAAAGAAGTTCTGTGATCCCCAGTCAACTATGCTGGGTAACGACAATAGGAGTCAGCTGTTTCTTGCTTTGGAAATGTTGATTCGGAATAAGCATATGGCAACTGTCCTAGATGTACGAAAGAAACTCGAGGTCAAGTAGATAGATATATAACTATACCCTAAACAAGATAAATCAAACTTATACACAAACTTGGTTGCTGTTACTCTCAGAGATTGGTGATTTTCATCCGCACCGCGACTTATAATCCTATTTTATGGACCTTGCAGAGTCATTCTGAACGGTGAATAGCGTGGCATCCTGAGAAGAAACTTGGTGACTTCTCCTCCATCACATGTGGCTGCTTATACGGTCCCCGAGACCTCAGCCTCGTATCAGCCAGAGCTTCATTAGGTGGGTGCAGGCATTCATATTCCACCACACAGATCCCGAGTTCTCGCCGCCTATGGCCTTACTCCCATGTTCCTCAAAACTTTTGTATGACCTCAGGGCCTCTCAGTGACGGGATCCCCCTAAACATTGGAGGGTTGGTTCGGAGGGTAGGATGTTTGCCTTCCTTGTGATCCAAGCCTTTCGTCAACAGTAGGGCTGTACGCATAACGTATACAAATTCTAACCGTCTTTGGTAGCCTCGGAAGTCATAGTGAGGGTAGAATGGGGCAGTTTTGGTCGGCTGTAAAGGAGATCTCAAGGCAATCATGAATCTCGGACTCGATCAAGGTCTGTGGTAATCTGCAATAATCAGTTTTATTCACCTCCTTCGGCCTCAAAGCCTACAACTCTGGGAATATTTCCAACACCAGGGCCAGTATAAAAAAATCGGTTGAGTTCCCATTATCAGCTTCGGTCGCACAACGTGGCTTCTGATGCCATCATTGGCTTATATTCCGTATTTGTTGACGTTATGGCTGACTTTCTCTTCAATAGCTTCATGAATCAATTATAAGTACTTGTATTGCTATGAAAACTGTGATAGGTCACACGCTGCCATGTACCACAGTCGAAGCATGCTGAATGTGTATGTAGTCAATGTCGCGATAACCGCGACGGAACAAAAGCCCGCAACCTATATAACGCACGTCAACTTATCTCTCTTTCGTAAAGGAGCCTGTACGGTATCACCAACCACTTGATTTCCCTTACCGGGACTCGATAACCCCATGTAGGTTGTGTCTCCGACGAAGGCTATGAACCCGGCCAGCCACGTGTATATGCTAAACTCGAGCAAGCCTACCGCAGTCTGCCAGAGAATCACCTGATCCCAGCGTGGAATACGCCGGCCTAGACCTATATCACGCGAGAGCATGCGCCGGCACATGGCGTTCGCCTGGGGTAAGCATCCGATGCGCATTAAGAAGACACTCTGCTGCAAACTCAGAGCAACGGCACCAACACCCAGCACCAAGCTGCTGTACCAGAGGGTACGAACCATGGTATCGGCCACGGGGGAGAGACTGTCTAGAGAAGACCACGTAAAGGCGCCAACGATGGTGGCACTCATAATGGCTCCCTTGGAGGACTATGTCAGATGGCTCGTTCGTCGACTTTCAGGTTTCTTACAATTATCTCGACGTTGGAGAGTTGGGCTAGCATGGATGTACGCCATTGTTGAATCATGCGATCGCTTTTATATTCGTTTGGCTCGTTGACGGCTGCGTTGATGGCGGTTGTCGCAACTTGCCATGCGGCCAAGTGAAATGGGAAGACCTTTTTCATAGCCTCCATCATGCGTCGATAGTTACGATATCACGGGACTGCGAGTTAGCTACTTAGTTCAATAGCCAAGGGTGCGGCTTTCGAGGGCTGTCTCGGTATATATACTTTATTCCCCTGCCCGCTTCGCCTTTCTGTACGGATGATTTCGATAGCCTGGCTGGTGAGATGCAGGACAGTCTACTCGTGGAGACTGGCATGACCAATTATCAGAACAACGCGCGTGTCTCATGGTTGGGCAGCATTGAGATATATATGCAAGTAGGATTTGCATTTGCAAGTGGTGGCTATGTGCATAAGGCGCCTACATATACGAAGAGCCCCGCGTGAACAATTGCAATCACATTTTCTACATCAACGTGAATTCCAATCGCCAGGATCTATCCCGTATAGTCCGTTGCATAGATTAGGTTCCGATTCATAGGTTCTCGTACCCAACTTGAACATGGAAACTCCATGCTCGAGAACATCCATCATCTTCTGATATCCATACAAACCCTTGAGGCCGAGCCTCGAGTGTTGGAAGTGCCGCTGGCCGCCTACAGCAGCACCTATCACCTCGTTAGCCTCAACGCTTACCCTATGGTAACGCTGTGCTGAAACATGGCGCCTGCAGTTGAGAAAAAATGAGGCGGGCGAGTGCGGCTAAGCATGCATGAGGCAGTGCGTGAGCAAGCAGGCTGTGGCCTAGGGCAGACATGTTTTCATTCGAGATCCCCCAAAGGCTCCGAATACTCTTCAGCGGCCTAACTGTCATAGATACGACATGTTGACGTGGAATCAGTCATTAGAAGCCGCTTGTAAATGTTCCATCAGTGACGTTGGTCTTGTTATTCGCCCTTGGAGGCTGGGTCTTTTGGCCCAACTCCGCGACGCCTTCAGCCGAGTGGTAACCACCACCAGGCAAGGCAGGCTGCAGCCCAGTCTCTTAGCCCCCATTGTCACATTTGTCACATTTGTCACATTTACCTAGCGACAACCATCAGTTACCAGGCAGGTGGGTTACTAAAAAATAGGGACTTGGAGCATAATAGACGAAATTATTAGTCCACTCTTAGACCATATATACACTAAGATTGATCTAATATTTATATCAGCCACTAAATCAGTACCGGTTTTTTTGCAACCCACCTGCCAGGCCAGAGGATTACTTCATCACTCTCTGCCATATGATCTTACGTACTTAAGCTCTTGATTCACGTACTTTACTTTTGTATTTACACAAGTCTTTCTCACTCCCTGAAACTACCCGGCGACTTGCATCAAAGCCCAAATCCAAGTCATCTCACAATTCCGATTGTATCTTCCATCCAAAATGACTGGCTCCTTGTTCGGATATTCAAACATGCTCGGGCCTTCCAAGAAATCACGTCGAGCTGAATTCAACTATCGAGTTGATGACGGCAAATATGTCTTTGAGCAGCTGGTTCAGGATACATACGGTTCGGTCAGCACCGAGTACATACCTACCGAGAGAAATCGTTGGTGTCGATCCAAGTGGAAAGTTGGGATAGCTTGTGTGCACTTCCCAACTGTCGTCAGCATCGACAGGCTGGCTCACTGGGGAGTTTACATCCGTCGAGATGACCAAAAGGAGCTGGAAGTAGGTAAAATTTCATTAAGAACTGCCCTTTTTACGTACTCTGACATGTTGATTTGGTAGATTGACTTCCCGCGAGATATATACAGGGTCTACGGGAGTAACTGGACCAGCGAGTCCGTTGAGGCCCTCCAACTTGAAGCTGTCTGGCAAGCCAAGGAGAGCCCTGAATTTAAGCAGGATATTCAGCCTGATGAAATTGTCTTTATTCGCAGGCCAGCTACTTCAGACCACCATGAGCGCGATCATTCAACCGAGGACCTGTATCAAGAACAGACCATGTATTTCAGCTGGCCCGAATTTGTGCTAGCAGGTATGCACAGCTCGCAAACGCATACGCACAGTTTTGACTAACAGAAGAGCAGCACAGTTTGTCCTTCAAGAGTACGTGGTGAGGCCGTGGCGACTTCAGACAGAAAAACTACTGCCCAGCGACCGAGCAAAGACTGTACGTGAGCTCAACACAGTGGCGGCTTATCGCCTCTTAGACAACAACTGTCAGGACTTCTCCCGGCTGCTAATCGGTCTGATGTTGAAGAACCGCTGGGGAGACCCGGCGCGTTTGAACAAACCCTTTGTCTTGGATGACTTGTCGGATGAGTGGATGAGCATCAACAATTCGTGGTCACGCGAGGCGCTCAAGGCACAGAAGCAGAGTCAGCGCGGATTTCTGTACGGTATCCCATTACTACTGGATCGCCTGGAAAAACCAGACAAGGATGACCTGATCAAGATGGAGCCAGAAGACGCACGTAGATTCTGGGGGAGATTGTCGAGCCGCCCAGGCGAGGCCCCGGAGGAACTACTACGCAAGCTCGACAACTGTCGCTTGGCAATCCGACTGGCTGAAGCCTACACATGCCAGAGATCCATATCGACCAGAGACTATATCCGGATACTGGATAGCGGAGAAGCGAACGCTATGGTGGAATACGTGAAGCACGAGTTCCCCGAGGCGTTGGAATCTCATGGTGCCACGGCCAGGGCGTGGTTTGCGTCATTCGACCACATCTCACGCACTGACAAAGCGGCCTGGGATCTTCTGGCGTTCATATCGTGGATCCAGCCTGCATACATCCCAAAGTCACTGCTGCCGGACCCTGAGTCTGGGTCATTGGACAGCACAATCGACAAGCTGGTCAGATATCGCCTGGTGAAGATTGGAGGGGCTGAACATCTCGAAATGCATCCCCTCCTCCACTATCTGACCCAGGTGGGCATTCAACAAGCCGAACGTGGTAAAGAAACCATCCTCAAGGCGATCCGTCATGTTGCCACAATGTTTGCCGGCCAAAATACCATGAATCGTGATGAGTGGGAGCAGTACGGGAGTCATCTCCACAAACTATATTCCAATAGCAACGGTCTTATGAATCAGGAAGACGAGGCTACTTTCGATGTGGCTTTCTTGATTGGTCTGGGTCTGCTCAACAACGGCGAGGCAGACTCTGCCGTTCCCTACCTGAAAGAAGCTTTGCATTGGAGAGGACTTCGTCTGAGCGAAAACAGCCCAAAGCTACTTGAATCACACCTCAAGCTCGCAAAGGCCTACTCAGGAACCAAGCAGTCCTATCTAGTGGTCGAAATGCTCCAGGAGGTCAAACCTCTTCAGCAATTCTTGACCAAGAGCCGGCTTAGCCTAAGCCAGCGACTGATGGGCAAAAAGCCCAAAACAATAACCCCCGAGGTGGACGATACGCTTCTGCTCATCTTAAACCTCGCGCTAGAGCTCGCAAAGGCTTTCATAGCATTGAACAAGCACAAAGAAGCGGCCAAGGTGTTCGCGGAACTCGGAAAGGCAGAGCCCTCAGGTTTCATGGAGGACCATCCAGGCTGGACTGGACACAGGATAGAGCTCTTGCGCGCCCTGACTGTCAACGGGCAGTTGAAAGAAGAGATCAGACTCCGAGAGAAGATCCTGGATGCCGAAAACCACCCTGAACGACTACCGTCGCAGAGAAAGCTGGCGATTGCTCTAGCAGAAGCCTACCAGGAAAACCATCAGTACCAGGAGGCTATTGACCTGCTCAACAAACTCCTCCCTTTCACGACTGATCCGAAAGAAGAGCTGGAACTGCTTGGGACACTCACCACGGTGTGGCAGCACGTTGATCTGGATAAAGCAAGGGCACTCAGGTCGAGGCTGGTAGATTTGCAGAAGGAAATAAACAAGTAGGGTGTTTTCTTGGACTACTAAGAGAGAGGCTCTAGGCTGTGCACAAGTGGCAATCAGAAAGAAAAAATGTTTAAAAAAAAGTATGTCTTTATTATATGTAACCTTGATATATCTCAAGATATCACAGGCGTATGTGATAAATTATGGCGGTGGTATATCCCTGGATTGCAAAGCAGCCTCAGTCAAGGCCGCACCTGGCTGGCCAATGACTGGCTCAATCTGCCGAAAGCCGTGTTGTAATATCTTTAACAACGGCATCCTTTATCCTCTTCGCCGTCTCGTCACTGACTTGACCCTCTTGTAGGAAGTTGACCATTCCCTCCAGCGAATGGATGTCGTCGCGCAATTCAGTCAATTCGTTATCATATGTATCCATAAAGCCCTCGGTGGAGCTGTTGAGAACTGCGAAGCCATCTTCCAGGGCATTGCATCGCTCTCGCATCGCATCCATGCCTTTGACCAGCTCTTCGTTCTCTTGTCTCAATCTCTTATTCTCCGTCTCCAAGGCTTCAATCCGTACTTGATCCCGACATCTTGTCTCTTTTAAAGACCGCAGCTCATCCCAAATAAAGGCGATATCACTGCTGCGTGGGGACTGGCTGTCTTGTCGAGGGCGCTTCTTATTGTGATTGCAATCGATCGGCGGCGGTGGCGGCGGATCGGTATCGTCATAAGCCGGTGGTGGGAGTGCTGTCTGAACCGATAGATCGACAAGCTTGGCTCCGAGGCCGCCATACATACTAGCAAGATGGTATCGGAGGCTGCGGAAAGACTTGAGAAGACCCTCACTAACGGCATCACTGATCGATTGGAGCGACGAGGGTGCAGCCTGAGCCTCGATGAAGATGGATAGAACGGTGACATTGGAAAGATCACGAATCGTGTCAAGAACTGCGCCTGAATGTTTTCGGGCGGGAGATAGTGGCTCTAGTGCAGGAGTAGGCACAAGGACGTTGAGGTGGTGGTTCAAGGTAACATTAAAGCAGAGAGTGGGAGACTCAAACTCTCGTTGTATTGTAACGGGAACAGTCGGGTTCTTGACTACGTCCAGGGAGACTATGGACGAGGCGCATGCGCGTAATGTGACGGCCGTGGTGGTGTCTAATCCCTTGAGCTTGACGGGAATGCTCAGCTCGAAGAAGGCGCATGTCTTATCGAAGCGGCAGGTGAGTGTGATAAAGCTGACTTGGGGATCTGGCTTTGCCAGGGTATGTGTCGTGGTATCGGACTGCCATTGGAGTACGGCCTTGGTGGAGTGGTGAATATCGAGGCATGGTGAAGACGACATTCCTGCGACCGTTGAGCGCGACGATAACGTGCGTAACTTACCTAGCTACCTGCCCAGCCCTAACCGCGGCCAAGAGGAACAGCTTCGCTGCCAGGCAACCCGTCAGTCTCCAGCGCGCTGCGAGACTAAACAGGTCCCTTCTACAGGCCCCGGTTGTTCCAACAAAGGACGCAAGGCGCTCGTTTGATGGGTACAAGTCGGAATTTTAATGGCCTGTAGCGCGATTTACCGCCTCTTTGGACGCGGTTCGGATGATGGTTTCGGTTCATGAAAAGGTTGTCAGGTGAAAGGCAGAGAGACGTGAGGGGACAACGACGGCGAGATAAGGATAAAACAAGGCCCCATCGTGATGCAAAGATGTGCGAAGAGTCAGCGTGGCATCGCGTGAGGGAATGTGAATACGGATGGAAATGAGTGGATGGTCAGACCAATAGGAAGCAAGAAGAGATGGCGGAGAATTGTTGTTCCGTCAGCCGCGCGAGGCTCTAAGGCAGCAAGGCACGAACCTCGCGAAGTGGGTTCTGCTTAGTAAGTCAAACTCGAATTATGTCAGCGACTCTAGCGGTTTGATTGGTCAGTATCTACGTCACGGCTAAAGTCGTCTGGATCCTCGAGCTTAGCAAAATATCCTTCCGTCTTCCAGCTCAATTGAAGATGAAATCTACCTAGTAGCTCATATGAACTCTCTTCATCTCGCTTCATTTTCGTGACAAGTTACAAAATGATAAGGAGAGCAATAGTTATTATTTAACATAGTATTTACTATCAAGGAATACATATCTATAAACAAATAAAGTAATAAAGATATTTGGTAGTTATTGCTGAGATGTTACCCTACAGTTGAGTGAACTCCAAATGAAGGTGACGCAGATACCCAGGTCCAGGCCAGCCTTGCCGAGAGTACTCGACCCAATCACCATATTTTATTATGCGTAGGTGGCTCACAAAAGAAACCGTGGTTGATTTAGTGGCCGACAACCTTAGATTGCTACTATTTCTGTCTCATCTACTCTACTTTAGGTCCCCATGACGCGCTCTCAGCAGTGTCTCCGACGCGTCTCTCAAATGCCACCCAACTCAACTTCACAGGATCACTACTTGTCCTCCTTTTTCTCCGTCGCGACGCTCTGATACATCGAAGCAAACGCGGAGGCTTCGACTCCCTTTGCCAAAAGCTCTTGCGGGTGTCCGATCTCTTGTAGCTTGCCCGCGTTAAGAACAACCACCATGTCAAAGTCATCGAGTGCAGACTGAAGCTTGTGAACGATGGAGATAACTGTCCGATCATTGAACCGCTCGCGCACCAGACGCTGAACAAGCTCGTCGACACGCGAGTCAACACTGCACATAAAATTAGCACACAGCTCACAAACATGCGATGGAAGCAATAGGTACATACCTGCTGGTCGCTTCGTCAAGAACCACGATGGGCGAAGGCCGTAGAATAGCGCGCGCGATACAAAACAACTGTCTCTGGCCGTGCGAAAGATGAAGCTCTTCAATGGCCGTGTCGAGGCCGCCATTATCGGTCACAATATCCCACAACTCGACCGCTCTCAAAGCATCTTCAATTACGGCATCCGTCAGTCCTCCAGCAGGGTCAGCGTTCAACCTCACACTACTTCCATCAATCAGGAATGCATCCTGGGGCACGCCGACAAGCCTGGTGCGAATCTCCTCGCGAGGAATCGTGCTGATGTCAAGGCCGTCTACCATGATGCAACCACCGTGAAGGTCTATCATGCGAAAGAGGCACGAAACCATAGAACTCTTACCACTGCAGAAAACCTGGTCAGCTGATGAAATGATGAGAGATAATGAATGACATACCTTCCAGTCCGCCCACAAATACCAACTTTTTGCCCAGCCTCAATAGTAAACGTTATATTCTTGAGGACATCCTCGGATTCCCTAGAAGGGGACAGATTAGCAAGTAATTTATCACAAAAATCGACCAAAGACGTACTTGTATCCTGCCGACACTTGATCAAACACAATTGTTCCCTTGGATGGCCACACAGATGGCGGCTGCTCTTTTTCCTGCGGCTCATGCTCAGAAACAGTGTCAGATGTGAACGACTTGATCCTAGAGATCGCACCGATGTGAGTCTCCAAGGTTGTCCAGAAAGTCATCAACAGCTTGAGATGCTGGCTGAACTGGATGATGTTGACGAGAGCCACGCCGATCAATCCAGCTGGCAGTTTGCCTCGTAATTGTGTGACGAGGACCACTACCAAGACAGCGATGACAGTGACAATAATGTCGAGAACAAGAGTCAGCCACCGCTGAACTGCGTAGAGGAGGTAGAAGGGTCTCTGCGACCGGTCCAGAAGCTCGTGGTGCTTTGTCTCAAGAGCATCGCGCCAACCAAAGGCTCGCAGCGTGGCCAGTCCAGTAACAGTCTCGGTGAAGAGGGCGTAGAGCGGACTCTTGGCTTCCAGATCCATGAATCGGAGCTGGCGAGATGTTCTTAGGTACGTATGTTGCACCACCCACAGCGTCGCAAGAAGAAAGGGGAACGCAATGGCCGTGTAGTACGACCCGACAGCGATCAAGATCATCTCGGCGATACAAAGAACGAATGTGGCAAACGTGTTCAGCGCTGAGAGGGGCAAATCCATGTCGATGAGCTGGAGATCCTGACTGAAGCGGTTGATGGTGGTACCAGAGTCAGTAGCTGCGAAAAAGGACATGGGCGCATTGAGAACTGTCTTGAGTAGACTCTGGTGAAAGTTGTTGCCCGACAGTGGTACCATGGTGACGATCATTTGCCAGGTGCTCAATACCAAGAAAATGATAGACAATGCGCCTAGCATGGCGTAGACACCCAGGTAGTAGCCAAGTCGTGTGAATGGTTCTTTCGCATTGGCAGCAGCCCACCAATTGAGCCATATAGTAGGGAAAGACTGGCAAAATATGTAGGCACAAATCGCCAGGACAAAGACCAAAGTTGGGATCCAGCCGATAGCATTCATGTAATACATGTAAATTGCCACATCTCCGCTGCGACGACCCGCACCATCTTGTTTGCTCTCCATTAGTTCCATATCCAACTCGGCCAATGCGGCAGCTGAGGACTCAGGAACAGGAGCAGAAGCAGAGGCAGGACCAGAAGTAGGTGCTTTCAATTGCGTCCCGTCAAGGGCAGACACATCAGAGCCAGACACATAATTGTCTGACTCGCTCAGCTTGTCGAAAGTTCCTTGGATACAGCCTGTGCCAGTACCATCGAGGCAAATGATGTGGTCCGCATACGGGAGTCGGTTGACTATGTCAAAGTTAGATATCTACAAGATACTGCAGAGTATTGTACGTACCGCGAGAAGAGACGACGATGACTGTTGTGTTCAAGTCTCGAAGGATACCATGACTCCCGAGAAGATTGTTGAAAACAGCATTCTCGGTATGAGCATCTAAGCCACTGAAAACATCATCAAGGATAATGGTGGACTTCTGAGCATACACTGCTCTTGCTAGGCTGACTCGTTGACTTTGGCCTCCACTGAGGACAAGTCCCCTACTTCCAATATTGCTGAGATCTCCCCGGGGCAACTGAGCGAGGTCTTGCTTCAGGGCACAGGCTTCCAATACTTTTTGATACCATCGCTCGTCTGGTCGAGAGAAGGCAATAATACTTTCTCGGACCGTACCATTCATATGCCAAGGGGTTTGGTCGCAGTAGGCAACCGTAGAGTTTGATGCATGTACAGACCCTTGCATGATCCCAACCTCTCCGAGTAATGCCTTGAGAAGAGTCGACTTGCCGCTCCCAACAGGACCAACAATAAGTGTGAGTTTACCTGATGGGACCACAGCGTCGATGTTGCTAAGAGTAGGGGTTTCATTCTTGTCGTATCCAAAAGAGGCGTTTCTGACGACGAAGGCGCTACCATCCGATGAGTCTCCCAGCGGTTCAGTCTTCATCATAGATTCCTGGATTGGTGAGACAGGGCACTTTTCCTCGCTGCTCGAAACACCAGAAATCAAGGAATGCTCAGTATCACGGGAATCCTGCACTATCCTTTCATCTGCGCGAGCGTCTGAGTTGAGGAACGCTTGGATGCGGACAAAACTCCCAACAGATCCCATGAAAGAGGATAGAGAAGTAACGAAAGACGCCAGAGGCTCTTGCAAGAGTGCGAATAGTGATAGGGATGTGAACATGCGGTTTGTGTCCAGATTTCCTCGTCCTCCCTGTGATTGAGCCAGAAGACTGTACGTCATAAAGCTCAGAACGGGGGCGAAGATGGGAGCGAGGTAAGCTACAAATGTCAGAGTTAACGGGGTCCATCTTGAAAATTACAAGGCTTGATGCAATTTCTGCCACTTACCTAATACCATGTTCCAGATCAAAAGTCTGCGGAATTTGCCCGAGATGTGTAATTCTTCCTCTCGCATGGCCTGGATGCGTGTGCCGAGTACTTGGGATAGACCACACATCTTGACGCCTTTCATACTTCCCAGCATCTGCGATGTCACAGAGATTCTCCTCTCGATAGCCTCAAGCCACATGGCCTGTCGAGCCATGACGAAGCTGACAGCAATGACGGATCCGACGATGGAAACTGTGACACTAAATCAGAACATCGTTCAAGGAATTTGTGACAGAAACTTACAGATAGCTGCTCCAACAGGAATGAGACACGCTAGTCCAAGCTGACGACCTAGTAGATAGACTGCAATGATAATTTCGATCAAGTTTGCCCACACATCATGAGCTGTTCGCCACCCCGTGTCAATTCTTTCAATATCGGCGCTCATCAGAGTCAGGGCTGCCGTGGGGTTGGCAGCTGTAATGCCCAAATTTGTAGCCTTGTCATACAGCATTGAGATGAGTTGACCGCGTACCATGGTAGTGGCGCGGACAGTCAAGTGCTGATACTGGCCCGTTGTTACCTATTGTATCGTTGTTAGTGAGAGTTCTTTCAGAGTAATGTAAGAGACAGTCTCACAGCTAGACCAATAAAAACAAGAAACCAAGCGCCTATAAGGCCATAGCCCTGGTTCATGTCATCGGAATCGGCGTCCTTCTCAGCCCATGACAAAGTTGCCGAGATGAGAAACGGCTGACAGAAAGTAAACCCGATGAAACATAGGCGTGGAAAGACAATGAACAGAATAGGTCGCTTCAGGGTTTTGAAAACAACTAACAATAAATCATAGTCTCCTTTCTTGGGTGCTAGTTATTTATTAGCAACTTCCACTGACGTGATACACTTGGAGAACAAGGAAAACAAACCTTTAGCCCATGCAGTTTGCAATAGACTCTGAAGATAGGAAGACTTGAAATGCTTTTCGAGAGGGAATAGACTTTCGATCTCCAGGTCATGAGAATAGCCAACCCGGAACAGGGGGAGCTGCCAAGAAAAAAACCAATGCGAGAAGACGCCACTAGTCACTTCTGCTGGCAGTTCTCGATATTCCGGACGTAAGAATCCACGTTTCTCGAGAGCCTCCACAGACAGCATCAAAATCTTGATCACCGTTGAAATAAGGGCAGTAATAGCTGCAGGCCGATTGTAGCCTTGTAGCCAAAGGGTTCGCGTTCGCGTAGCATCGAAGAGAACGGAGAAAAGCAGAAATAGGTTCAGCACAGTCGATGGTCGATACGAGTAAACGTGCTCAACATAAGACAGGCCTAACAAACTGATGGATGCAACAATGGATAAGGCGGCAGCTGGCAGAGAAGCTTTGGTAGTAACGGCTGGAGACTGAGTCCAACAGACGAGAAAAGCGATCTGGGATGCCAATAGGAGCAGACATAGGATCTTTGAGTCGTTACAATATGCATCATAGAGTGATTTGAAGTTATCAACTTACAATTTTGCAATACAGCCAGTAACTATGTTCAACTTTGACGCTATGCTTGCGCAAAAGGTATGAGGCTCGAAACGGGGCTGCAAGGAGCAGCAAGGCAGTGATCGGCACGACAAGTATGGATTCCTCAAACAGCAATGTGAAGTCAAAGCCACCTCTACAGCCTTCTGCATATGGCCCAAAAGACCTATCACACGATGAGAAATTCATCGTAGTTGATAGGAATAACGAAGTCTTCCAAAGTCTGCCGTGTCTGCTGGGTCAAATCACTGAATTTCGTTTTTTGCTGTCGTTACACGTTACCCAACGTGAAAAATAAAGCTACCCTGCAACTCGCTTGGAAGATGCCCCAGTAAAAGGGTCGGATGCAGAAAGAGATGCGAGACAGGTCAGGGAACGAGCTACAGGAGCGAGAAGAGACAAGTTGGGCGCCGGAAAAAGAGTGGGATAAGTGCTCCCACACTTGAAATCTCTGCTGAAGGATGATTTAGCGAATCACAGTTGTTTGGATAATTGAAATCCTGATGTGATCACGACCACCTACCTGATCTGATGTCGTACCTGATCAAGAGCGCTAAATACGGGACGGCACGAGAGAAGTAATCCATATGGGGAAATGATGTGCAAGGCTAGCAAAGCTGAAAAGCATGGGTTGACAGAAAACGATGGGTTTCTCGCTCCGTGGTCCAACTGCAACGTCAACATGTTCTCATCCTTGCTCCTGGTAAAATAGAGATCAACCAGCCGGCTAGCCGGATACCATGCCGGTCCGGTTGATTTGTTTTCATCACAGCCCAAGACGAACAGAGTCAAGAACCCGGTGCCAAGGAGGCTCTTACGTCCAATCATACAATAGCAATGGTTGATCTTCCAGGGTTTTTGTTTCAACCCCAAACTTTATTGATCTCGCCTTGTTTTTACATAGTAGAAACAGAGTTTCATTGCAAGATTAAGTCAATCAGGTAGAAGGACTTACCTGGTATTTTTCAATTTCTGTTGGGTGAAATAATAGGAGAGATTTGCTGGGATACGATGCTTCTTAACCTCTTTGAGATCCAAGCGAATAAACATCGTATAGATCTAACCCTCATTTAGATCTAACTTCAAAAACCTTGCTCTCCGACAAGAGCAGATAGGAGATGAAGGGACTCTGAGCAAAGACTGACGATATTCTTGAACAGAATCACACTTATGTGACCAGTCTGAGAGACCCTCGTATTAGAAGATCATGAAGTTGGCAACACCGAATCATGGCACAAACCGAAATCCACTCCAACTTCGCAATCATCCAGAACTCCGAGAGGCGATGGTTCCACAATAGAAGTCATCCTGACTTCCATCACTTTTCTCCTATGTAAGTGGCTTGCACGATCTGCACAGGCGGAGCCCCTTCGCGGTTCCGCAACTGCATCTTAGAACGACATGAGTCATTAACATAGCGCCAAGAACCACAAAAACACTTTTCTTGGACCTGCGCAACCTACGAAGCTTAGCTGAATAGCTGTGCCACGCGTGGATGCAACTGTACGGGGGCGGAGAAAAAAAAAGAGGCTTCGGAAGGATTGCATCAACTCCACTATGAGAGGGAAACTAATCATGTTATATGTTCTACTATGTATGGACCGTTTTAGCCTCTGCGTCTAAGTGGCAACTTGAAGGGCCTCAGAACTAAACCAATCGCCGCTAATTACTCAATGCCTGCTAGGGGCGGATGTATTTCTTGCTCAGTTCATTAGTGTGATATGATTCTAGTCAGGGTTGATCAGCTGGTTATGTTCAAGGGAAAACTCTACCCTCCTATTGCTCAGCGGCTGTGAAATACTTGTTTTGTTGAGCTAAGTTCGAGGCTTTGCATAGACGCAGCCTTGACATATAGTGACGACATTGACAGAGAACTTGATGTTAATTTACAGCCCTAGCGGAACCAAGACAAAACGGTTAAGCTGCATGAAACAATCCCTACCAACGGTTAATGTTAGTAAAACTGGCACATAAGGAACTAAGACAAGGAAACATAACGGCAACGTTGGAGACTGAAAATGAATAAAAATTGTTCAACATTAGATACATCACGCTATATGCTCAGTTCATGTCGGTATCACAGTGGATACTGCAGTTAAATTTCATTATCCTAGAGACTCATGATGTGATACCAGGGAACTCGTGGCTGGCCTGGAGTTGCAGGACCAGGATGTTGTGAACGAGGTGCACAGAACAAAAGCAATGAAGCAAACTCACCCTGGTTGGTTCACACCGTTCGTCTATGATACTGCCGTACATGAAAGTGAGTGGATCGTGAGTGGAGAAACGTGTTGCCTCAACGCAAAAGCAAGAGATAATTTCAGGAACTCTTGTAGTTGACCGACCACGGCACTTCCTTTCCCGCGGAAGCGCCACTCGTGTAATGAAACTGGATGCAAGGTTCTATTCAGCTGAAGGCCAAGGTAGGTGTTCGGAGTGACCTCTTCCACTGCACCCTGGGCTCTGTTCTCGAATTGTGAATGTTTCCCGTAGGAATGACCAGGTTTCTGTAGCAAGGATATATCCGCCTTGTTGTCCGTTCGAACTGCGTTCTGCCCTTCTTTTTTGTAAAGCACAACATCAAACCGAACTGTATCACGACGAAGAACAATTCGAACCTACTGTTTCGTGTTATACTACTTTGAAAATCAATCTATCTCATACATCCCCTAATCCTGCACAATGGCCCCAGCTACCTGCTGCTGTGCCGACTCTGAAAGTCAGTCCATGCCAGATATGGAGCCAACCATGTTTCCCGCGTCTGAAATCAAGGAGGAAATTCAGACGATGATCTCCAGCTATCCCAGCCGTTTGGGCCACGACTTCAATGAAGATCTGACCAAGCCGTGTAACATGTTCTGCATGGCATGGGCCGTCCTCTTGGAACGTTTCACCGGACTCGACAATGTATGTTTCGGGTTCCGGAGTCAGCACATGAGCACTGCGCGATCGGAACGCACAGGCGGTGTTACATCTGCCATGCAGGTGCAGGTCACCGCCGATCATAACGTTCGTGATAATGTTGCGGAGAATGCCTTTGTCTCAGTGATGATACCAGAGATCAAGGCTAGCACATTATTCAACACTACGTTTTCCATCTGCGACTTAGAAAATCAGTCTTTACGTGAAGATGAAGTCTGCCAAGTCGATTCATGGTGTAAGATGCACATGTCGGTGGATCCTGCCACTATGAAGACTTTATTGTCATGGAACTCCACCTTCATGACAAGAGAACAGGCAGAGACCGTCAGCAACACCTACAACAAGATATTCAGAGAAATTTCTTCACATCAGAACACTATTATCTCCGCTATCAACTGCTGTAGTGAACAAGATGAACTGAAGATCCTGGCTTGGAACGGCTCCCCATTGAACAATGTACAGAAATGTATTCACCAAGCTGTGTCATGGCAGGGAACATTAAGACCTGACGCCGAGGCAATTTGTGCTTGGGATGGGAGCTTTTCCTATGCCCAGCTACTGTCTCTGTCAGATCGCCTCGCCTTTCACCTGCAGAAGCTAGGTATCGGAGCTGAGACCTTCGTGCCTATCTGCTTCGACAAATCCAGGTGGACCGTTGTTGCCATGCTGGCTATCCTCAAAGCTGGTGGCATATTCGTACCACTTGATCCCACCCAGCCTCTGTTGCGATTGCAAAATCTGACACGCAAGCTGGATGCCCAGACCATCTTGTGTTCTCCCCATCATGAAGCAATGCTGGAGAGCATAGCATCCAAGGTGATTCCTGTTGATGCCCGGTTATTCGAAAATCTCGCAGAGCAGACAGGAGAGGTTGATTGTAGTTCATGGAACTCCGGAGCTTACATGATCTTCACTTCTGGAACCACCGGTGAGCCCAAGGGTGCCTTGATACAGCATGGGGCTTTACTATCAAGCGCTCTTGCTCATGGACCTGCAATGATGATGGATAACAACACACGATCACTTCACTTCGCCGCATCGACCTTTGATGTAAGCATCACTGAAATCTTGACTTGCTTGATTTTGGGTGGCTGTGTTTGCATACCTAGCGAGGAAGCACGATTGAACGCCATCGAAGAAGCTATTACGCAGCTTCGAGTCAACTGGGCGCTGTTAACCCCCACATTTGTCAAATTCATCAACCCTGACAATGCCCCATCACTGAAGACTCTTGTCACTGGCGGAGAAGCCATGACACAAGCTGTCATTCGATCATGGTCTCATATCAATCTGATCAACTGTTATGGTCCTGCTGAAACATCCGTTGTCTCACACGTTCACCGAGGCATGAGAGAAGGCAAGAACCCATTGAACATTGGTCATCAGGTTGGTATCCATTGTTGGGTTGTTGATAGGTACAACCACAACCGTCTTATGCCAGTCGGAGCCGTCGGCGAGCTCGTTATCGAAGGTCACACCCTTGCCCGGGAGTACTACAAAGAACCTGAGAAGACGAGCGATGCCTTCATCGTTGATCCTGAATGGACGCTCGGTCAGCCACAGCATGCCAGCCCGAGAAGGATGTACAAGACAGGTGACCTTGTCAGATACAATCACGACGGCTCCTTTCATATAGCTGGACGGAAAGATGCACAGATCAAGTTCCATGGACAGCGAATTGAGCTCGGTGAGATTGAGTACCATATCAACGTTAGTACCAGTATCAAGCATGGCATGGTAGTTCTACCCAAGGCAGGATTCTGCGAAGGTAGACTACTAGCGATTGTTCAGCTGAGTGATGCATCGGGCCACGATCTAGTACCAAACGGTCGGCCTTACCAACTGATTGATGGAGACCTGGAGCAGGTCGCGTCGGTCAAGGTTGAAGAGACAAAACAACTTCTCACTGAAAGGTTGCCTTCATACATGATTCCTTCTATGTGGCTTGCGGTCGAGTTCATTCCCCGTCTACAATCAGGGAAGCTTGATCGCAAGCGCACTGGGAAGTGGGTGGAGGATATGACTGAGACTATCTACCGAAAACTCAACCCCGTAGCTGTTGGTGGCCTTTCGAAGGATTTGACATTCTCGAATGACACAGAATCCCAGTTACACAACATCTGGACTCATGTTCTCAACCTCAAACCCGAACAACTTGGCCTCAGCCAGTCCTTCTTGAGTGTTGGCGGTGACTCCATCTCAGCCATGCAAGTCATGAGCGAGTGTAAGAAGCGCGGCCTGGGATTGACGGTCTCACACATCATTAGCTGCAAGTCCATCAGCGCTCTTGCTAGACATGTGAAGGATATTGAGAAACCAACACTACTCCAGGAGACCATCGAAATGCCATTTGAGCTCTCACCTATTCAGAAGCTCTATTTTTCCAGATCAAATCATGATCAGGGCCACTACAACCAGAGTTTCCTTCTTCGCACGAGCCGGCGCATTGATGAGTCCGCTATGCGCAGAGCCATTGAGGTTGTCATACGGAAACACTCGATGCTTCGCGCTAGATTCAGTCGCGATGAGAGTGGTATTTGGCAACAGAGAGTCACCGACGCGGTTGAGAGCTCATATCGTTTGAGATCCGTTCAATTGTCCTCAGACGAAGGGCTCAGCCATGCTCTCATCGACAGTCAGACATGTCTTGACTATGCCAACGGCCCGCTTCTCGCCGCCGACCTTCTCGATGAAGAGGGCCAAGACCAACGCTTGTTCGTCGTCGCTCATCATTTGGTCATAGACCTTGTCTCTTGGAGAATTGTTCTCCAAGAATTGGAGGAACTATTGCTAAAGCCTGAGCTAAAGCCCGATATGGATAGACCCTTGCCTTTCCAGACTTGGTCCCAGATGCAAAGAGAGCATGCGAGTGCTCATACACCAGAACAAGCACTTCCAATTCATGGAATCCCCGATGGAAACCCTGCCTACTGGGGAATGGAGGATACACCCAATGTTTATGGTCAGATGATACACGAAGGATTCGAAGTTGGTCCTGCACAGACGTCTCTCTTGTTATCCAAGTGCCATGACGCTTTACGCACCGAGATCCCCGACGTACTCATGGCGGCTATGGTCTACTCGTTTGGCCAGACATTCACCGACCGCCAAACACCGGCGATCTTTGCGGAAGGACACGGCAGAGAGTCTTGGGACCCTTCAATTGACCTGTCCAACGTTGTGGGATGGTTTACGACTATTTACCCAGTCTTTGCTGCCTCTGATGCGACATCCACTCTTATCGACACCATCAAGATGGTGAAAGATGGTCGACGCAAGGTACCCGACAACGGAAGGCCATACTTTGCTAGTCGCTGGTTGACACAGAGCGGCGAGAAGGCATTTTCTCGTCACTGGCCATTGGAGATCACCTTCAATTACCTTGGTCAATACCAGCAACTTGAGCGCGAGGGCGCTCTATTTATCCCCGTCAAGGGCATCGCAGGAGAAGTCAGCAGCGCTACCGATGGCGCTGACGTCGGGTCTCTGACGACTTGCATTTCCCTATTTGAAGTTTCCGCTGTTATTACCAAGGGAACTCTGCGGTTTTCGTTCTTGTTCAATCAGAACATGAAACACCAACCCAAAATCCGTGAGTGGATTGCTTCATGTGAGCAGAACCTCGGCCTTTTAGTTGAGTCTCTAGCTGTCATGCCACCAGAGCGAACGTTGAGCGACTTTCCACTTGTTTCTCTGACTTACGACCGTCTTCGATTGTTGACGCAAGAGAAGTTGCCCGAGGTAGGTATTGAAGACATGGGTACAGTCGAGGATATTTACCCTTGTTCTCCAATGCAATCGGGACTCTTGGTCAGTACCACAAAGGACAGCGCTGCCTATGCTGCCTACACTATCCATCAAGTCAAGAGCAGGAGTGGCGGAGCAGTGGATGTTATGAAGCTTGCCGATGCCTGGAAGCGTGTGGTAGACTACCATTCTATGCTGAGGACGGTATTCGTGGAGAGTGTAACTCTGGACGAGTCTCTATTTGACCAGGTCGTTCTCAAGGAAGTCCAAGTCCCTCTCGTTATGTCTGAATTGGGAACAGACGAAGAGGCAATCAAGACTCTGGACAAAGCTCGGCATCACGACGAGTACTCTCAACTTCTACACGTCTTTGAGATTTGCAAGACCACAACGGGTAATGTCTTTTGTAAGTTGGACATTAGCCATGTGATCATGGATGGAACATCTCTCTCTATCCTCTTTCGCGACCTTTCACTGGCCTACGCTGGCATCCTTGGGCCTGACAAGGGTCCTCCATATAGCGAATACATCAGAAGCCTACAGCATCAAGGTCTGCAGCATGGTATAGAGTATTGGAAGTCATACCTGATGGGTATAGAGCCTTGCCACTTCCCCGTACTTGATGACGGCGAAGTTGTCGAGACAAGAGAGTCGAAGTGCTTCAGAGTTGAGTTCGACGAGCTAGCTCAGCTACAGAATTTGTGTGACGACCGGGGAGTAACCATCGTGAATGCAATCTATGCTGCTTGGGCCTTGGTACTGCGTCTTTACACTGCGTCAGAGGAAGTCTGTTTCGGCTATCTCACATCCGCCCGCGACTCACAAATCGAAGGCATTGAAGACGTTGTTGGACCTGTCATCAACATGGTCACATGCCGTGTCAACATTGGCGATTCGACTACTTTGGGCGACACGATGACTGTTGTGCAGAATGACTTCCTCAACAGTCTGGAGCATCGCCACATTCCACTTGCTCAAGTTCAGCACGCGCTCAAGCTCTCTGATACTGCTCTGTTCAACACAGCGCTGTCATACAGAAAGCTTCCACCCACACCGCAAGATGCGCCCGATGTCGTGTTTGAAGAAGTTCGCCCGACTTATGATCCTGACGAGTACGACGTGTCTGTCAACATCGAGGCTGGCGAGAACGACATGATGATTGACCTGACGTACTGGTCGGATACAATGTCAGATAGACAAGCTACTAATGTTGCGAGCGCTTTTACGACCGCGCTTAGCAATATTCTGCACCACAACGACGAGCCTGTTGCTAAGCTCAATCATCTTGGCCCTCAACACCAGCAGCAAATCTCCCAGTGGAATAATACCATCCCGCCGGCTGTTGAAAGCTGCGTGCACAGCCTGTTTGAAGAGCAGGCAATCCTTCGCCCCGAGGCCCCCGCAATCACTTCATGGGATGCCGATTTCACCTATGCCGAGCTTGATACTGCCTCTACCAAACTTGCTCACTATCTGACCGACCTGGGCGTTGGCTTGGAGAAATTTGTGCTGGTGTGTTTCGACAAATCAGCCTTTACAATTGTCGCGATGTTGGCTGTTCTAAAGGCCGGTGGTGTATGTGTTCCTCTCGATCCAGCGCACCCAGATGCCGCCATCAGACTCCGTGCAGAGGATACAGGTGCCTCCATCGCCGTTGTGTCCACTTCAATGGCGTCTCGACTTAGCAACATAGTCGGGAAGACCGTGGTAGTGGACTCAAACCTTCTTCAAAACATATCAACGAATTCAATTCTTCCCCAGATCGATCCTCACAACGCATGCTTCGTCATCTATACATCCGGAAGCACTGGTCGACCCAAAGGCGTTGTATTGGAGCATCGAGGAATTGCCACCAACGCCAAGTGCTCAGGACCGAAGCTCGGCTATGGCGAGGAATCGAGAGTGCTTCAATTCGCCTCTTACACCTTCGACAACAGTCTCGCCGAGATATTCACTACGCTTGCTCTCGGAGGCTGCGTATGCGTACCTTCGGAACACGAGAGGTTCAATGACCTCGCTGGGGCTATTAACCGTTACCGGGTGACATTGGCCGACATCACTCCAACAGTTGCCTGTCTGATCAACCCGCTGGACGTTCCCACTCTCAAGACTTTGGCTCTGGGCGGCGAGGCCGTGACTCACAAGTGTGTTGACATCTGGCGCGACTTTGTGTCTCTGCAGTGTTGTTATGGACCGTCTGAGTGCTCAGTTAACTCCACCTACTCTGGCGAGATCGCCCAACCGGGCAAGGCTACCAACATTGGCCGTGCTGTTGGAAGTGTCACTTGGGTAGTAGATGCTACTGATCACAATCGACTGGTCCCGATCGGCTGTATTGGTGAGCTCCTCATTGATGGTCCCATTGTGTCACGTGGCTACCTCAACTTGCCCGAGAAGATGGCAGAGTCCTTTGTAGCACCACCATCATCGCTTGGAGACATGTGTGGCGAGGGTAACCTGAGCCGAAAACTCTACAAGACTGGTGACCTGGTTCGCTATAACTCTGATGGTACACTTACATACTTTGGACGTAAGGACACTCAGGTCAAGCTTCATGGTCAGCGTATCGAACTTGAGGAGATTGAACATCACCTTGAGCAAAACCTTCCCCAAGACTGGGCCTCTGCTGTTGAGCTCATCCAGTTCGAAGGCAAAAAGTCTCTTGCCAGCTTCATTTGTGCCGATTCAGGTGCCGTTAGTCGCGTCGGTAACGAGGCGAACACTGTACTGGCTATGGACGACTCATTCAGATCACTGGCCAAAGAATTAGAGATCTCGCTCTCGAACAACCTTCCTGCTTACATGATCCCTTCCATATGGCTTCCCGTTTCAGAAATGCCCTTGACGTCGTCAGGAAAGCTAGACCGCCGAAGCCTTCGATCGATGGTTCAATCACTGCCTGCTTCAGAAATGACCTCTTACAAGTTGGCAATGAAGAGCGGAAGAGCCCCGACGAGCGACATGGAGAAGCAACTAGCTAGTATGTGGGCCCATGTGCTGAACGTCGATGTGAACACCATTGGCGTCGAAGATCACTTCTTTAGGCTTGGAGGAGACTCAATCGCCGCGATGCAATTAGTGACACTGGCGAGAAAGTCGAACATCAATCTCACCGTCACTGGTGTCTTTCAGAAGGGTTCTCTGCTAGACATGGCCCAGTCAGCACTCCCGTTGTCCAGAGTTGCCATTACAGCTGTCGATCCATTCTCACTGTTACCTGACGTGGCATCGCTGGATGCATTGAAAGAGGAGATTGGATCCTGTGCTCGAATCAAGATTGGGGATGTTCAAGATATTTACCCTTGCACTCCTCTTCAACAGGGCCTGATGGCTCTGTCAGCCAAGGAGTCTGGCGCGTACGTCGCCCAATTTGTCTTCCGCGTGCCGGATGGTACAGATCTCGACAGATTCAAGATGGCATGGAGGCTCGTCATTGAAGCCGAAGGAGGTCTACGAACCAGACTTGTGCAGACAACCGACCATGGAATCTTGAACGTAGTCGTGGCGGGGGATGCGCCTCAATGGTCCACCGGCCTCAGCCTGTCAGATCTGCAACGTCTTCGATCCCAGCTTCCGTCTAATAACGGCGGAAGGTTAACTGATTACGCCATCGTTGAAGATGGTTCCGATGTCTTGTTCGTGTGGACTATCCATCATGCCCTCTACGACGGCTGGTGTCTCCCTCTTATCCTGGACAAGGTCAAGCAATGCTATGAGACCATCCGATCCCCCGCACCGGAGCCCATCGCAAGCGGACCTAGCTACTCTAGGTTTATTCGGCATCTTACAGAGACTGACCCCGGCCAAGACATCAAGTTCTGGGAGTCATATCTCTCTGATATCTCAACCCAGCACTTCCCCCGCCTTCCTGACCCCGATTACAAGGCAAGCGCAAGTGGTCTCATCATTCACAAGACTGGCTTCAGCAATGCCGGGGATGGTATGAAGTCTGCTGGATCAGGAATCACTACAGCTACAATGATCCGCTCAGCCTGGGCATTGACAGTGTCAACCTATGCAGCATCAGAGGATGTTGTCTTTTGGGAAACCATGACAGGTCGTGATGCTCCTGTCGACGGGATTGAGGAGATGATAGGCGCCACACTGGCTACTGTTCCAACAAGAATAGCACTGGACCGCTCACAAAGGGTTTCTGACCTTCTGAGCTCCGTTCAAGCTCAGTCTGCGATTGTCAGAATGCACCAATTTGCAGGCATTCATCGCATCAAACGTATCAACCCTGATACAGCCTTTGCATGTGGCGCACAGAATCTCTTAGCCATCAACTATGGATCGCGGACGTCGACAGACTCGTTTTGGTGCGATCAGACCAACGAGATGGCTGGTACCAACTTCTACTCTTACCCTCTCATGCTGTCTTGTCACGTCGCAGATGGCGAGCTTGAGACTGTTGTTCACTTTGACCCCAACATCATTTGCGAGTCACAAATGCATCGCGTCATGGATCAGTTCGCATTCATGTTGTCAGCTGTCATGTCCAAAGAGTTGATAGATGAGAAACTGAGTGATCTTGAACTCATAAGCACTCGGGATTTCCAGTCACTTTCTGAGATGAACGGTCAAATGGTGCTTCCATGCGACATGCGTATACATGATGTGATCAAAGCGAAGGGAGCTGACCAGCTGAGTGATAAGATGGCTGTCTGCGCGTGGGATCAGAGTCTCACATACGCAGAACTGGATTCTCAATCTACACAGCTTTCATCCGTCCTGATTGAAGCTGGCGTTCGCCCCAACACATTCGTTCCTTTCTGTATGGAGAAGTCATCCATGGTCGTTGTATCAATTCTCGCCATCCTCAAGTCCGGTGCTGCATTCGTACCTCTGGACTATGCTCATCCCGACGCCCGAATCAGTGGCATCATTACCGATGTGGAGGCGGAATTCGTCCTCTCTTCCCCCCAGTACGCTGAACGCCTGACGAAGCTAGGCTCGCAGGTAATCTCTGTCTCTAGGGCTACGATTGAGGACTCGGTACCGCTTCGAGAACACGAAGTTTCTGTGTCTACCAAGTCTCCAGCCTATTGTATCTTTACATCTGGTACGACTGGACGCCCCAAGGGCACAATCATCGACCACTCTGCCTTCTGCACCGGAGCGATAGCCCATGGAAATGCTATGGGCATGAATGAATCATCCAGAGTGTTGCAATTTGCTTCGCATACCTTTGATGCAAGCATTATGGAAACCCTCAGCACCCTGATCCACGGCGGAACTGTCTGCGTGCCTTCCGAGGAAGAACGCAGCCACGATATTGCAGGGTTCATTCGTCGCATGTGTGTCAACTGGGCTCTGTTGACACCCTCTGTTGCGCAGCTGATCGAGCCATCCACTGTTCCCGAGCTCAAGACGTTGGTGCTTGGAGGCGAAGCCATGTCTCGTGCCCATGTATCGACTTGGGCATCGTCTGTCAAGTTAATGAACGCCTACGGACCCAGTGAAACTTCAGTGGTCGCTACAGTGAACTCTAGCGTTACACTAGACTCCAGCCCTGCCAATATTGGTCGCGCTGTAGGGGGTCTCTGTTGGGTTGTTGACTCTACCAACCCCGATAGACTTTTGCCCATTGGTGTCGTTGGAGAACTTTTGGTCGAGGGTCCAATTCTCTCTCAAGGGTATCTCAAGAATCCGCAGAAGAACACAGAGTCCTTCATCACCAACCCGCGATGGTGCAGCAAGTTTCCCAGTGGGACTGCGAGCAGTGAGCGCAGGTTTTACAGGACCGGTGATCTGGTCAAAGTTCTTGAGAATGGATCTATCGAGTTCCAAGGGAGAAAGGATAACCAAGTCAAGATTAATGGTCAAAGACTTGAGTTGTCGGAGATTGAACATAATTTGAACACGGATGCGATCGTACAAGCTTGTCTGACATTTATCCCTAAAGCTGGACCTGTCAAAAGCCGTCTAGTTGCTGTCCTCTCACTTCATTCGACTTTCGTTTCGAGAGGATCCGATGAGATGCAACTCGTGGCTGATTTTTCGCCTTCGGAACTGACAAGTGTTTGCGACAGTCTCACAGGACAGTTGGCCGCTTACATGATCCCATCCACGTGGATCGTCGTCAATCGCATTCCTCTCTTACCATCTGGCAAGCTTGACCGGCGACGGGTTGTTGACTGGGTTGAGGCTATGTCGCCTGAACAATACCAGATGGCTATCAGCGCGCAAGACGAGAGCCATGCCTCCTCTGGTCTGGACCGAGAAGCTACGGATATCGAGACTAAGCTTAGGGCTGCCTGGGCTAAGGTCTTAGGCATTCCGGTCGACAATGTGCCGTTCACGCGATCATTCATCCAACTGGGAGGAGACTCGATCTCGGCGATGCAGCTGGTGGCGACCTGTAGATCTTCCAACATGGCTCTCTCAGTCAGTCAAATCATGCAAAGCAAGTCCATCACCAAGCTCGCATCATTTGTTTCGGCTTTAGAGGATGTTACACAGGATGATGAACAAGAGGACAAGTCGTTCCCTCTGTCACCCATCCAAAAGCTGTACTTTGAGCGCATGTATTCCGGGTCTACCCACTTCAACCAGAGCATGATTTTGGAGACTACTCGGAAACTCACACCTCAAGATTTGTCAAGCGCCTTGGAAGCTATCGTCAAAACCCACAGCATGTTGCGTGCTCGCTTCTCCAATGTTGATGGGACATATTCCCAGCGCATTACTAGCGACGTTGCTGGTTCGTATGCTTTCGAGTCTCATACGGGTATAGGTAAATGCCGTGTCTCTGAATTGGTTGAAAAGACTCAAAAGTCTTTGGATATCTTCCAGGGACCGCTAATCGCTGCGACGAGTATTGAGATGGAGGACCCCGACAAGCAAATTGTCTTCTTAGCGGCCCACCACCTTGTTGTCGATGTTGTCTCGTGGAACATTATTTTGCAAGATCTGGAAGGACTGTTGTCATCATCTGTTTCCAATCTGGCGAAACCACTTTCTTTCCAGACATGGAACACGTTGCAACTCGAAGAAGCCCGCAATGAAACACCCGACCACGTCTTTCACAACCTTCCCACGCCTGCGCAGGATCTCGCCTTCTGGGGAATGCAGGCTGTGCCCAATCTTCATGGCGACGCAGTTACGGAGACTATCGAGGTCGCTTCAGATGTGTCGCGTCAGCTATTGGGACCTTGCCATGAGGCGCTCAACACTAATGTTGTCGATGTCTTACTTGGCTCTCTGCTATCCTCGTTTCATGAAGCGTTCCCAGACCGGCTTTCAATGCCGACTATCTTCAACGAGGGTCACGGTAGAGAGCCGACAGACAACAAGCTGGATCTATCGCGCACCGTAGGATGGTTCACCACTCTTTGCCCTGTCTATCTACCTGAGTCTCTCCCCGCGCAGCCAGATGTTCTCGACATCATTTGTTGGGTCAGAGACTTCAGACGACGGATTCCTGGCAATGGTCGCCCTTACTTCGCGCACCGAATGCTGTCGGAGGCAGGCCAAACAGAGTCTCTCGAATGGCCTGTGGAACTAGCTTTCAACTTTCTCGGTCAAAGGCAGAAGACTGAATTGGAAGGGTCGATCTTCAAGTCACCTGGTGAGATACTCGATTCAGCTGGCTCAGAGACAGATATCGGCGCTGATGTGCCACGCCTCGCACTCATCGAGATATCTGCTTCCTTCGGTAGAGATGGCTTGAGTTTCAGCTTTTCCTACAACAAACAGATGAAGCATCTGTCTTGCATTCAAGAATGGGTCAAGAGTTTCTCTGCCACTCTTCAAACTGCTGTCGAACGAATGTCGCAGGTCAAGGCCGAAACCCAGGATCTCGACATCTCACTCCTTCCACTTGCATTCCGAGGTGCCTCCAAGGTCGACACGAGACTTGCAGAACTGGGTATTTCTTGTCGTGCCGACGTTGAAGCTGTATACCCTTGCTCCCCAGTCCAAATGGGCATCCTCTTTGCCCAGATCAGAAACCCCGAGTTTTATTCGTACTCTGTCACATTTGGCGTTAACTGCATTGATCCAAGTCAGGCAGTGGATGTGCGCCGTCTGTCGGATGCATGGCAGCGCGTTGTACAGCGTCATTCAACTCTTCGAACTACCTTTGTCGATGGTGTATTAGACGAGAGTGGTATCAACCAAGTGGTTCTGCGCAACCACTGTGCAGATGTCTCTGTCTTCGAATGTGCCGACGATGATGAACTTCAAACGATCACCGAGCGCTTTGCACCACAAATCATGGGTAACAAACCGCCTCACCATCTTAGCATCTTCAGAAGCACAGAAGGAAAGGTTACTTGCATTTTGGAAATGAGTCACGCCTTATCCGATGGTACATCTATGCCAATTCTCTTCCGAGACCTGGCAATGGCATATGAAGGATCTTTGGATCGAACAATTGTCTCGGCTTATAGAGATTATGTCTCTTATCTGCAAGGCCAGGGTTCTCACGACATTGACTACTGGCGTGAGTATCTGACTGGGGTTGAACCATGCCACCTACCGTCAGTGTCAAAATCCACACTGCCCAAGGTCTTGGGACATCTCGATCAGACTATCTCATGTGCCGCCAATCTACAGGCATTCTGTACCGGGGCAGGTGTCACACTATCCAACGTGCTCCAACTCGCCTGGGCGTTGGTTCTGCAAGCGTACACAGGTCATGACGATGTCTGCTTTGGATATCTTCTTGCAGATCGAGATGCCCCGGTTGTGAACATCGATAAAGCGATCGGAGTTTTTATCAACATGTTGGTCCTCAGAGTGCGCCTTGGTTCATCTCAAACGGTCGGAGATACTCTTAGCGCTGTTCAGAGTGATCTCAGTGCTGCGATAGGGCACAAGAACGTTTCGCTCGCCGACATACAACGCGTGACAGGTTTACTAAACGAACCACTTTTCAACACGGCCTACTCCTTCCAACGAAGATCTATCAGCAAGTCCATGGCAAATGGATCTCTGTCGTTCGATGTTAGAGAGGCGCAAGATCCCAACGAGTACGACCTGACCGTCAACGTTGAAGTCTGGGACCAAAATGCCGAGCTACAGCTGTGTTACTGGACAGACAAGATATCCGACTCGCAAGCCAGGAGCATTGCCTCTACATTTGACAAGATCCTGACTTCAATTACCACGTGCGACTTGTCGCTTCCGACAAATCAGCTCGATATCGTCAGTGACGATTGCGCACAACAATTGATGCGCTGGAACAACACCGAGCCAACTATCTTGAACCAATGCGTACATCACGTATTCGAGCGAAATGTTCGAAGTCTTCCGCATGATACGCCAGCCATTGAAGCCTGGGACGCAAGTTTCACCTACAGCGAGGTCGACATGCTATCTTCTCGACTGGCCCACCATTTAGTGTCGCTTGGGATTTCGGCGGAGATGTATGTTCCTCTGTGCTTCGAAAAGTCAGCATGGACATCCATCGCCATACTCGCGGTTCTCAAGGCAGGCGCTGCCTTTGTTCCAATTGATCCCACTCATCCGCCTGAGCGAATCGAGTTCCTTGTCCAAAACACCAATGCCAAGTTCATACTCTGCTCAAACTCCTTGGTAGAGAAGTTTGACATTGGTATTCCATTCTTTGCCGTCGATCACGAGATGATGTGTACACTCTCGGGCGTATCAGCAACGTCACCCTCAATTCCGGTGCAACCAAGCAACCCAGCGTATATCATCTTCACGTCGGGGACGACTGGTCTACCCAAGGGTACTGTCGTTGAGCATGCAGCGTTCACCACAGGAGGCACTGCTCATGCCGCAGCTATCAAGATGACCCGTTCCTCTCGTGTCCTTCAATTTGCGTCATACACATTTGATGCCAGTATCATGGAGATTCTGACCACCTTCCTGGTGGGTGGTTGCGTATGCGTTCCGTCCGACGAAGAGCGCATGAACGATCTCGCAGGTGCTATATCTAAGTATGATGTCAACTGGGCCTTACTTACACCATCTGTGGCAAAAGTGCTCAAGCCAGGTAGCGTTCCAGGCCTCAAAGTTCTCGTTACTGGCGGTGAAGCAATGTCGACAGACCACATCACCAAGTGGTCGAGACATGCTGCTCTCATCAATGCATATGGACCAAGTGAGGCCTCAGTTATTGCTGCATCTCACACCAAGGTCGATGAGAATGGAGAAATCTTGAACGAAGAACCCACCAACATCGGACATGCTGTCGGATGTCGATCTTGGGTCGTTGATCCTCACAATCACAACCACCTGATGCCGATTGGAAGTATCGGAGAGCTTCTTGTAGAAGGCCCCATTGTGGCTCGGGGCTATCTGAAGAATGAAGCCAAGACGAGAGAGGCTTTCATCGACTATCCACCATGGCGCGTGAACATGAGACTCTATAGCGACCGCGTCGATCGGATGTACAAGACTGGTGATTTAGTCTCGCAAAACTCGGATGGTTCATTGAACTATGTCTCACGCAAAGACACACAGATCAAGCTAAACGGACAGCGTATTGAGCTTGGTGAGATTGAACACCATGTTAGGGCCAACTTGCCAGCACACGTTCAATCCGCTGTTGAATTGGTCGTACCCCAGAGCAAGACATCCACCAAGGCGCTGGCTGCTTTCTTCACAGTTGATGATGATGATGTTTTGAGGGAAACGAGCGATCTTCTCTTACCCATGTCAAACGCCTATACAGAGATTGGCCAGTCACTGAAGACGGCAATCAGGGTCGCTCTCCCATCTCACATGGTGCCAACTATGTATATCCCACTAACAAAGATGCCCTGGACCTCCGCTGGAAAGCTGGATCGCCAGAAGTTGAAGGCTATCGTCCAGTCTATAGCGCCGCAGGACATTGGGGGCTACAAGCTGGTTGGGGCCAGCAACAGCCGGACCCCAACTACCATGATGCAGCGCAAGCTACAGCAGATCTGGGCAAGGATCTTGAACATCTCTCCCAGCACTATCAGCATCGACGACAGTTTCTTCAGACTTGGTGGTGATTCCATCAGTGCCATGAAGGTTGTCTCTGCCGCCAGGATGGAGGACATCTCTGTCACAGTCATGGACATACTCACTAGCCCCACCTTGTCGGAGATGGCCATCTGCTGTAGCCATTCTGAGCACACGACTGTCATTGAAGTTGAGCCCTTCTCACTATTGCATGATGTCGAATCTCCCTCTTCTCTCCTCGATGAGATTGAAGAGTCTTGCGATATTCCTACAAGTCAGGTACAGGACGTGTACCCGTGCAGTTCTCTTCAAGAAGGCCTCGTTGCAGCCTCTATGCAACAGCCCGGCGCGTATGTTGCCAGATATATCTTCAAGGTACCATCGTCTATCGATATGGAGCGTCTCAAACTAGCATGGCAGAGTACGTCCAACCATGTCGACATTTTGAGATCACGCATCGTGAACTCTCGATCTCTCAAGACTTACCAAGCTATACTGGAGCCGTATACCATCGATTGGGAGCATTACAGTAGTCTCGAAGCTGTCACTGAAAAGACTATTACCTTGCCTGAGCGGAATGGAGGGGGTTTGGCTAAGTATGCGATCATTGATTCCTCCGATCTCGATCTTCGGTACTTCGTATGGACGGTGCACCACGCCCTCTATGATGCCTGGAGTATGCCTTCTTTACTCAACCTGGTTTCCCAGTTCTACCACGAGGCAGCCACTGAGAACCTCGTGCCACTTGTTCCGTATGCGAACTTCGCCAGATACCTGGTTGACGGCGATGCACAAGCGTCTGATGAGTTCTGGAAGGCAACGTTTCAAAACGCCTCTGGTGTATCTCACTTTCCAACCGCCACTCCATCAGATGAAGAGTCATCCTATTCTTCACTTCAACACACAATTCAGTACAGAAGAGAGGATTTCGGCGCTGACATAACCATCCCGACAATCGTCCGCGCAGCTTGGGCGCTTCTTTTGGGAGCTCATACTGGGTCCGATGATGTCGGCTTTGGTGAGACACTGTCTGGTCGCGACATTGCTCTGGAACATGTTGAAGACATCCTTGGTCCAACTCTTACCACAGTACCTTGGAGAGTCCAGATTGATCGCAGCGCTACAGTTGGCCACTTCCTTCAATCCCTCCACAAGAAGTCAGCCGAAGTCATCCCCCATCAGCACGCTGGGCTTCAGCACATCAAACGTCTCGGGGGATCAATCGCCGTTGCTAGCGACTTCAGGAACTTGCTTGTCATTCAGGCCAGTGACGAAGCAACAGACCATCAAGACCTTTTGCAACCTCTCGAAGAAAATGGCGATCATAAGAACTTCTTCACTTACCCACTGGTTGTTGAATGCTCAATTGAACTCAACAGTCTGGTGCTCACAATTCATCACAATGAGACTGTCATGACAAGCTGGCAGGTAGAGCGACTTGCTCACCAATTCGACGCGCTTGTCAAACAGCTCAGTCATCTATCTCAAGAGCCTAATCGCAAGGTGGCGGAACTTCAGTTCTGCAGCGACGAAGATATCCAGATAATCAAGGGATGGAACCACGGGACTCGCAACGCCGTAAATGACACTATTCCCAGCTTATTCTGGCAGTCGGTAGCCACACATCATGATGCCACCAGCATTCGCGCCTGGGATGGCCATCTCACCTATGGTTCCCTCGCGCAGCATGCTGGCCGTCTCGCCAAGCGCCTTGTGCAGGAAGGTGTCAGAGCTGAAACCATGGTACCATGCTGCATGGACAAGTCTCTTTGGACAACAGTGTCGATCCTTGCTGTGACTCTTGCTGGTGGCACCGTTGTCCCGCTGGACCCCGCTCATCCTCGTGCTCGACAAGCAGAGATTGCCCGCGAATGCAATGCCAATATTGCCTTGTGCTCACCGGAGTATCAAGACCGCTTTGTTGGCGTGGTTCAGACTGTTATTGCGATCAATGAAACGCTCTTCAATGAAGATCTCGGTCAAGAGAATGTCATTTCTGCAGATCTACCAGTTGTCGCAAGCAAGGATGCTGCGTTCGTTATATACACTTCTGGAAGTACTGGCAAAGCCAAGGGAGCCGTAATTGAGCATGGCTCATTTATTGCGAGCTCCAGAGCCTACACACAACGAATGCACCTGTCCGCTACCTCGAGCGTTTTCCACTTTACATCATACGCCTTCGACATCGCCATGGGTGAGACCTTCAGCACCCTCATCAAAGGTGCCTGTCTCTGCGTTCCCAGTGAAGAAATGAGGGTCACCGATTTGCCGGGCGCCATGAATACTCTCGGGGCAACCTGGGCCTTCTTGACACCATCGTTGGCCAACATGCAAGATCCATCCATGTTCAAGACACTCCAAACACTTGTCTGTGGTGGCGAAGCCATGACTTCTGAGACTGTCAGCAAGTGGTCCAACAAGGTCAAGCTAATCAACGGTTATGGACCTGCTGAGTGTACTGTGTTTGCCGTTGCTAATTCCAACGTCAACGCGGATCACGACCACTCCAACATTGGCCGAGCCATGGACGGTTGTCACACTTGGATCGTCGATACCAGAGACCACAACAAGCTTGTCCCTGTAGGCTGTGAAGGTGAACTACTCATCAGCGGTTCAATCCTTTCTCGAGGTTACCTCAATGACAGTGCAAAGACATCACAATCATTCATCGAGGACCCAGCATGGATGCATCACTTTGCCGACGAGAAGCACCAAAATCCTGTTCGCCTGTACAAGACAGGTGACTTGGTCAGGTATCGCCCAGATGGAAACTTGACCTTCATTGGCCGCAAAGATAATCAGGTCAAGCTTCACGGTCAGCGCATGGAACTCGGCGAGATTGAGGCGTGTCTTGAGTCTGACCCACGACTTCGCAACGCTCTTGTCGCACTGCCAAAGGCTGGAATCTTCAAAGGCCGACTGGTCGCCGTGCTCTCATTCAAGGATTCCGACTCTCATAATCCGGGCCTTGTTTCTTCACAGTTCAGTACAGTGTCTGAGTCTGCCATGGATGTAGCTCGACTACATCTTCCTGACTTGCAGCACATTCTCTCCGAGAACCTGCCGCCTTATATGATGCCCTCTTCATGGCTTGTGGTCGAAGCTATCCCGTTATTACTATCGGGAAAACTTGACAGGGCCAGTACTCAGAAATGGCTCGGCGAAATGGTTGCTGAGACACCCGCGTTTTCGCTAGACCAACAACTTAGCCAGGATACTGCAGTTTCTGACACGACAGTCGTGGGACAACTGCTGCGAAAGATTTGGGCTTCTGTACTTCGTCTTTCAGACGACGCGACATTGGCTGGTCGCTCCTTCATCTCTCTTGGTGGTGACTCCATCATGGCCATGCAAGTCATGTCTCGCTGTCGCGACCACTCCATTCAATTGACCATGCGAGACATCATGAGCGGCAAGTCAATCTCTGACTTGGTTGCACTCATCGAGAAAGAAGGTCGCGGGAGACAAAACGTCAATCCCAAATATGAAGACGACAACAGTCAGCCATTTGCGTTGTCGCCAATTCAGCAGCTGTTCTTCAACAACAGTTCTGACAACGAACACGGAGACCGCTTCAACCAAAGTCAGCTCTTTTCGATCGCAGAGTCGATTGACACAAGCACTTTCGCCAACGCCATTCATGCGCTGGTACAGAGACATCCGATGCTTCGTGCTCGCTTCGCCAAGTCTCCAACTACTGGGCAGTGGTCTCAGCATATTGCTGCAGATACCCAAGATTCCTACGCCTTCAATTCCCACGAGGTCAGCAACGCCACTCAAATCGCTCAATTCATCGCTGCCAGTCAAGAGAACGTCTGTATCTCTGGCCCAGTATTTATTGTCGACCTATTCAGAATGTCTGATGGTTCCCATCATGTTTCCATGATCGCCCACCATCTCGTCGTTGACGTCGTGTCCTGGATCAACATCGCTCAAGACCTCGAGACATTGCTATCATCTTCCCCTTCAATCTCATCAAAACCTCTATCGTTCCGCAAGTGGAATACAGCACAGATTGAGCATACTCTGGCAATGGAGAAGAAAGGTGATGACTTACTGCCATTCACTATACGACCTGCGAACCTAGACTATTGGGGGGTCTCAGACACCTCGAATAGCTATTCGCAGGTCACTCAGCGATCATTTTCTCTTTCGGACGCAGATACCGTCTCTTTACTGTTAGGAGGCGCTCATCAAGCACTCAGAACGGAACCTCTTGATCTATTTATCTCGGCGCTGCTCATATCATTTGGGCAGTGCTTTGCAGACCGTGAACTCCCAACGCTGTTCAACGAAGGCCACGGCCGTGAACCATGGGATGACAGTATTGATCTTTCTCAAACTGTCGGATGGTTCACTTCACTTTGTCCTATCGATGTATCACAGCAAAACGTCGACCCCACAGACACTGTTGACTATGTTCGTAAAGTCAAAGACTTGCGTCGCGCCATACCCGACAATGGACGCCCGTACTTCGCTCAACGATACCTGACTGATTCCGGGAAACAATCTCTTGACAGCCATGAGCCGATGGAGATTCTGCTCAACTTCCTGGGCCGGTCGCAACAGTCGGGCGAGGACGATTCGATTCTGCGATCGTCCAACCTCTCCATGAGCGACAACGACATGGCATCTATTTCAGATGTCGGTCCCGAAACTCGTCGCCTAGCTTTATTTGAGTTATCCATTTCCATTCTAGATGAGGGCATCCAATTTACCTTTATGTACAACAAAAACATGCTTCACCAAGACCTCATCCAGAAGTGGGTGACCACCTGCAAAGAGGTTCTGGGCAATATGGCAATGGAGCTCAGCTCAGCTCCATCTTGTCCCACTATCAGCGACTTTCCACTCATGTCGCTGGACTATGCCGGACTTGATAAGCTGGCGACCAAGTCTCTACCTGCGGCTCATGTTCGTTTTGATGAGGTGGAGGGCATGTATCCTTGCTCGCCCATGCAAATGGGGATACTGCTCAGTCAGCTACTAGATCCATCGCAATACTTGTTCTATGCTGTCCTTGAGGTGTCCGCCTCTAACAGCTCAACTGTTGACACAACCAAGCTTGCTCAGGCATGCTCGGAAGTAGTCGAGCGTCACGCCGCGCTTCGAACAGTCTTCATTGAGAGTGTTCGTAGTGGTGGCTCATTCGATCAGGTCGTTATACGTCCTGGCAAGCCTCGAATCGTCACGTTCAAGTGTCGTGAAATTGATGTCATGGCAAAGTTGAACACCAGATCGCTCGGAAAGGCCAACAAGAGACATGGAGCGCCAATTCTTCCCTATCAGATCACGATTTGCGAAACGACGCAGGGTAAGGTCTTCATCAAGTTTGAGATGAACCATGCTGTCACAGATGGCGCGTCGACAGCAATTATCCTCCGCGACATCGCTACCGCATACGACAATAATCTACCATCGTCCAAGGCTCCGTCATACAAGGAGTACATCAATTACATCTCGAAGCAACCAAGTGATTCAAGCCTGGTGTACTGGAAGAGCTACCTATCCGGCGCCAGACACACCGAGTTCCCAGCTATGAACTCGGATCACATAGCAGGTCGCAGCCTAGGCTCCATCGCTGTCGAGTTTGACCGATTTTCCGAACTGCACTCGCTCGGTTCAGATGTCGGTGTGACAATCTCAAACATAATCATGGTAGCGTGGGCACTCGTTCTTCGCAAATACACCGACTCTCAAGACGTCTGCTTTGGGTATTTGGCTTCTGGTCGCGACGCTGACATTGATGGCGTTGACGAGATTGTCGGACCATTGATCAACATGCTTGTCTTCCGCTTCCAATTCACGCACGGCATGCTTCTCAAGAGACTCTTCCTCGACACGCAAGAGGACTACGCCAACAGTCTCCCACATCAACACTTCTCTCTCGCTCGTGTTAGTCATGAGCTGGGACAATCGAAACGAGGCTTCTTCAACACGGCAGTGTCCATCCAAAATGCCGGTGCATCAAGCGACTCAGACCTCAGTGCGCTCAAGTTTGAGTCAGTGGATGCCTTTGATCCAAGCGAATACGCTGTTACACTCAACGCAAACACTACTCGCGGCGATGAAGGCATTGTGTTCCGCTATTGGACCAATATCCTTTCTCATTCTCAAGCCAAAGAACTCGCCATCGTCATGTCTGAAGTACTAAGCGATATGATCGATCACAGCGAGGAAGCCTTGTCGCATCTGCGGGTGTCGCAAGACTCGTCACTCCCCACCAATCCCGCACAAGATTTGCATGGATGGACCTTCCAGCAAAGCGATGAAAGTGAGCAGTTCAAAACCACCAACTCGACAATCAGCAGCTACTCTACTGGACCCAATGCTACACTCTTTTCGCCATCTACATCTTGGGGTTCATTACCGCGAGACAAGGATCAACTCTACACCAAGCTGTCCGCCTTGTGGAAGCAGCATCTCGATGTTGCAACAACTGACCTTACATACGACGGGAGCTTTTTCGAGTACGGTGGTGACTCCATCATTGCCATGGCTATGGTGGGTGATGCTAGAGATCAAGACCTACCACTCACCGTGGCCGACATCTTCAAAAACCCGAGCTTTGGCTCTTTACTGAATTGTCTCAGAGACAAGTCATACAGAGACGGAGACTTGGTGTCTAGTGATGGGCACACATCCCTTTCAGGCTCAAAGAAGGAAGCTATTGTTATGGATGAACATGCATATGAGCCACTGTCTCTTCTTCCCCAGCAGAACGCTGAACAATTCGTCCGAGAGCACATTTGTCCTGTTGTCGGGGTTTCCCGAGCCAGCATCACAGATGTCCTGCCGACGACTGACTTCCAGGCTCAAGCCGTCGAGGGAAGCCTCCTTGACTCACGATGGATGCTCAATCATTTCTTCCTTGACGGTGTAGGCCCGCTTGACATTGCGCTTCTGCAAGAGAGTATTACAAACGTGATCGCTTCTTTCGACATTTTGCGCACCGTCTTCGTTCCATACCAGGCAACTTACTTGCAAGTCATCCTCCGTCACGTCCATTCCGAGCTCATTATCCACGATGTGGACGACATTGAGCAGTTTGCCTTGGATCTCGAATCAGATCACCTCCGTCAAGTTCCTAGCCCTGAGAAATCTTCACTCCGCTTCATTTTGACTCGACACAAGTCCTCAGAACGACACCGACTCTACATCAGATTGTCTCACGCCCTGTACGATGGCGTTTGCTTCCCCACTATCCTCAACGCTTTGAAGGCCTCTTACGAAGGCGAACCTATTGCCACCACACCTTCGTATGCGACTTATATCCACGGCTTGTTCGGCAAGGCCAATCCTGACCAACACACGTACTGGAGATCCCTCCTCCAGGATTCCACTCCGACAAACCTTATCCCGAGACAATGCCGTTCGATGCGCACAAATCCTACAGAGGTATTGAGAAAGATTGTTGCTACACCCTCACTCGCGACTTTCAACATCACAACCGCGACCGTTGTCAAGGCGGCCTGGTCTGTGGTTCTCGCAAAGACTACCGGAACACGCGACGTTGTCTTTGGCCACCTCATTAGTGGGCGCAACGCACGCCATGTTCATGGGATTGAAGCAATTGTCGGCCCTTGCCTCAATGTGGTTCCTGTACGCGTACAATACCAAGACTCTTGGACGGTGCTGGACCTTCTTCAACACATTCAGCATCAACAGGTAGACAACATACCGCACGAATCACTTGGCTTCAGAGAGATCATCAGAAGCTGCACTAACTGGGATGATGATGGAGCAAACGGCTTTTCCACTGTTGTTCAGCATCAGAGCATGGCTCAAACAGGCAGCTTGGACATTGACGACAACACGTACCAGGTTGGTGTCTTAGCTTCCCAGGATGACACGGCCGACTTCAGCGTTGTTACCACGCCACAGGACTCGAGCAGCACTGAGGTCTGTTTCTTATACCGTCGGGAGGGAGATGAGCAAACTGAGTTTGCTCAGCAATTATTCGACTGTCTCTGCAGTACGATTGGGGATTTGTCTACAAATGTGAAGACATCGTTAGTGTCTTGGTTGTAAGGCTCAAGTGTTGGAGTGTATTTTTCTTTTGTCGGGGGAGTTTTAAGTCATGTTTCATTGTTATTTTATTGTTTTGTTTTTAATTACCTCAATCTTCACCTGTCATGATAAGTTCATAAGAAGTCGACAAGCGCGATATGTTTACACAATAAGTCTAACTTCAAGTAGTCGAGAATGTTTTTCGCTACAGGGTTAGCATACCGCTGAGCCAAAAGATATAGCGTGCCATCCACTGTAATTACAGAGGTTTCTTTAGGCCCAACAATGGAACTTTATCCCTGCCGTACTGGTGCTATAACACAAGACTTGATAGCGCTTGATCCACTGATATGCGCACTAAAGCCACTGTTTTATTAGCAGGCTTCGTTTTAAGATTAACTCAAGAGTTTTACACAAATGCAGTGTCTATCATAGGTACTTGGTAGCCTCAAACTTGATCACTATATTAGATAGGTAGCCATTTCTAACTCGAGTTACAGGCCATACGAATTCTTTCCAACTGTCATCGGACTTGAAACATCAGCCAAGTCGTGTCCGAGATGCCTTGACGTTCTTCCCGTTTGTTACCACCACAGTGCCTTTGGTTGACCGGTCCACAAGTTCAACTTCAATCTCCTCCAAGGGAAGTAGAGTAAAATAGTTGTCTGACCAGGTCAATGGAGCCACGTCGTTGCCATGTTTATCCACGAGGTTGAGCTGGACGAATACCGCTGGAACTGGGCTAGTGTTCTTCACTCTGATTTTCCACTTGCCAGCAGATTTACCAGCGGAGTGTGTGAGAGCAATTGTTGCTTGGTCCATTTTGTTCAATGCAGTGAAATCGGCGTATTTTTCGACGTCGGAGTAGTACCACGTTGATGATGTCCAGTTCACTACGTCCTTTTGTTGGGATAGCCAGTACGCGTTGCGACTGAGTACCGCGTCGCTATCATCATCGACCAGGGTCAGCCGAAGAACGCCGACATCTTCAATTTTCTTGATCGAGCTGCTAATGTCGCCAGCCTTCTGAGACTTGTTAGGCTTTGTGGATAGAGGGATAGTCCTTTTGAAGATCTCTTTTCCTTTTAAATCCACCAATTTGATGTGAACTGACCGCGGACCAGACTTTTTGAGCGAGCGGTTAATCACCCAGATAAAGTTGTTGAAGTAGTCAAACGTTACGTGCTCGACACGACTGGCAATCTTGGTACCGAAATAAGTTCCAGCTGGGTGGAGGTAGTAGTCGAATTGATTCCAGTGAAGACTTGGCCAAGCGTTGTTCAACATCCAGTAAATGATGCCGGTGGCTGGACGAGAAGCGCTCCATTGACTACCGTAGCCTTCAAACTCGGAGCGAATAGCTTCATAGTCCATCATTTGTGCAGTAGTAAGATAATCATCCAAAGATGTAGGTTTGCCGTACCGCTTAAACAGTGCCTTGTTGTAGATGGACCGATCGTGGAACTGGGAGGTGTCTTGAGACATGTGGTAGAGACCCTTGTTTGGCTTCTTCCACAAGTCCTCTATGTCGGCGTTCGTCAGGAATTTGACTAGACTTCCTTTAGTTGGTGTTCCAACGCCAGGGCCCAGCTCAGAGCCGAATCCAAACGATGATCCAAACCTCTCGTCTGTCGGTTCGCTATCAGACCAGTAGACAGGCGGAACCCAGTCATAAGGTCCTTCCATCTTCATCCCAGATGGGCCAAGGGCCTTTGGGTAACCACGCTTTGCAGCCGAAGCTATGATAGGGACTTGCCATCCCGCGTCGCGTAAGCCGTCTAGGTAAATCTTTGTGGCCCGGTCGTCAGGCCAGTAGTCACTTCCTACCAGAAAGGCGATGACACTAGGGTGGTGTTGCATCATTGCCGCTTCATGCCTCATTGAAGCGTTGACGGTTTTGTAGTCAGCATCGTACCACAGTGGAGGAGGGTCCATGGATAAATCGTGATTGTAGGGCCAGCTTTCCCACCGATCGCAACACTCCCAGCCTGCCATGAGCATAAGACCTAATCGGTCTGCGATATCGTAGAGCTCAGGCTGTTCCATCTTCCCCTCGAGACGGATAGTGTTCATCCCCATATCTAGAGTGTAGCGTGCAATGTCCTCAAAACGGTGAGGATCCCACCGTAGAAACATGTCCGAGGTATAGCCACCGCCTGTGATCTGGATAGGGTAGCCATTCACGCTAAACATGGTGTCGTTGTGTGAGTTGAGCTCGGAAGTGACAGTTCGGATGCCAAAATTGGTGACAGGGCTGACATCCGAGGTGTCGTGTCCGATTGAGTAGGTTAATTGGGCAGAGTATAGAGGCTGTTTACCCCAAGAGGCAGGCCACCAGATCTCTGGGTTCTGGACTTTTGTAGAAAGCTCAACCATGGTTGATTCCCCAGCTCCGAGAGTAAGAGTCTTCTTGAGTACCGTGAGGGTCTTGCCATCTGGAGACTTGATGTTGGCTCCGGCAACGAACTTGACTGGACTCTTCTTCAAATTGCGAGCCTGGGCTTTAACAGTGATGACCGCGTGATGGTTTTGAACCTTCTTGATAGGTGTATCCATGTCCACAAGTACGCTAACAGCACCCATGAAGACATCACCTGTCTTCTTGATAGTGATGTCTCTCCATACTCCCGTCCCATTATCAGGTGGATAGGGATTCCAATCGACGAATCCGACAGCAAAGTCATATTGATAGTCAGTAGGATAGACCTTGACTACAAGTGCATTTTTCTTATCAACAAGAGACGTGATATCGAAATTATGACCGCCATAGGAGCCTGACTGCGTGACATTGTCGGCAATTTGCTTGCCATTGAGGAACAAATCTGCAGCGGGGGTGATTCCGTTGGTTTGTAAAAAGTAATGGGCCTCGGCTGATTTGTCTCCAGTTTCCAAATTGAATTGATTGCGGTATACCCACGGAACATGAAAGAGGCTGTCATCGAAGTGCGCGAGATTGTCAGAGTACCAGAGACCGTCGTGCCCGTCTAGTTTGTAGGTACCTTCGGCCAGGAGGCATGCCATGAGTGTACACCTAGATACAGGTGCATGATGCCACGAAGAAGTGTCGACATTGGGCAACGAAAGTAATTTGATGTTTCCGGTAACTTTATTCACCTGCTGGAGGTCCCAGTTGGGGATTGCATCCTGCTGACCGAACTGAGTGGCTAGCAGCTTGGGGTGTGTAGTGGCAAGAGCCGTACCAAAAAGGAATAACAAGAGGGCAATCATTTTCTTTTGACCACTCATGTATTGTTGTTTGTCAAACAACTAGCGTGGTTGCAAGATAAGAAAAGTGAGCAATCTGTCGTTCTGTTATAAACGAAAACTCGCTCCCGATCTCTACCCAAGTTCTGTGTGCTACGTTACTACAAAATCGATATGCTACGTTACCCCATAAGTACTTGCATATAACTCGCTGGATTTACTGGGATGCCAAATAGAGGCTGAATTTAGTTCTCGTTAAACATCGTATAGACGGGATGTCCCGCATTCCTATGCAAGGCGGGTGATAAAGCGCCGGATTTGGACAGGATCAACAATACCCGGCCAATTTCGAGCGGGGTTGACTAACGATATTCGCATAAGTGAGGAGAAATCACACGGTTATATTAGTTGATCAAACATTCAAGCACCAGTACGAATACCAATGTGCCTTTCTGTATCGGCCTTTGGCAGAATGGTCGGTAGTGACGGGCCATGTAGCTCAACGCACGCCCCACATCCTCTACTCTCCTCTGGTAGTGGACTGGAGCGGTGCCAAATTGTCAAAATCTTTATGTCTCCAGGGGATAGTTATGAATCGATGAAACTGCTTGGGACTTACGGCTCGGTGGGATACTGCAAAATGGGTAAAGGAACTAACGTGGATAACTAATTGGGATTGCATGAACTTTGGCTCGAAGTTGGTAAATGGTTCGAGGATCCAAAAATGCTTTTTCGCACGTACTCGGTTAAGCATTTCCACTTGATTATGCAGGGCAAAGCACAGATGCGTTCCGAATAAGAAATCTTCTCTTCTATTGCTTTCGATACAGGGTAACCTCTTTTTTTTTAACGTTATATGAATCATCAAATTAATGAGAGACGAATGCTAACCCACTGTCGCCCAATTGTAGATAGTGGATATTGAAATAAATGGACTAGGTCAAGCCCTCGGGGTATCAGAATAATTGGCCACTGGGCGCATAAGAGACGAAATCAATTAGTAGATCAGGCAGGTTATGATGTTTAGGCTGTTTTGTTCATTTCTATTCGTAACCTGAGACTAATGTGGTCTAAAGTCTTTATGCTGTCCATCAGGTAGGTTTTAGAATACTTTATTCACCTTCCCACTCCTGTCCGCCTGCTCACCCCATCTGTCTTCCCAAAGATCTGATTTCACGTACTGTCGGCCCTGAGGCACGCCCATTCCCCATCGCGTCTTCATCTCTTCAAGAGTGACTGGATTCACGAGTTCGTATAGCTCGAGTATAGGGTAACCGTACTTGGAGACTTTGCGCCCTGCGTTGAAATCTTCATTGCCAATACCAGGTGGTTCGGTGGGCACAGAGCCTGGTTCATGACGCGTGGTGGGTGGGATGATGGCGATATGACTGCAATAAGTTAGTAACTTTGAAACAGACAAGGTTTGAGTGACTTGCGTTATTGATGAGCTTCCTCCTCCATCGGCGGTCTCGTATAGCCAGAGACGCGACACGCCATCTTTCAGGCGATACGGGCGGTATTCGTGGTTCTTCTCGCGACTGATGATGTTGGCTAAGTGGTCCGGTTTGATCGATAGTACCATATCGGATAAAATGCGGCTAGGAGTGGTAGCTTCAGCTTGAGACTTGGGCAAATTCTTTGGACTTGTCTTGGGTTGATCGCTTCTTGTGGCAGCAGTGGCCCCATGTCTTTGTACACGCGCCATTGTAAGGTAGGTGGGGAAGTACTATTTTTGGAGTAGGGATTGCGGGGAAATGGTGAGCTAAACAGATTAGAGGGCGGTATGAGATGGCAGAAAGTGGAGTAGTTAGTCAGCAAGTCGCTTCCTTGTCGTGGGCTACGAATTGATGGTTGTGTTGGAAGAAGGGGGTGTGGGCTGCTGAGCAGTGTTTTTATATTATCTATGCGAGATTAAAGTTGCGTTCACTTTCCATGACTCTTAATATTAGGCAACCTCTTTTTTTTAAATGTTATTCGGACCATCAAAAGACTGCGAATTGAATTTTCAATGGCGGATATGATTACCAAGACCTAGGCCAAACGTAAAGTAATCGTATAAACTAAATAACATAGTAGACTAATCGACTACCTATATCACACATATTCCTGTTGCATCGCGAGTGGCGCAGATTCCTGCTCCTGATGAACCTGTAACTTCAAGCCCTTGAACTTTCTTGCCGGCAGTCCCATCTCAAACATCTGATCAATCTCAATCGCACTTCGTCCCTTCATCTCAGGAACAAATAGCCATGCTAGAACAGCGCCGATAACAGAAGTTCCACAAAAGATAAAGGCCGTCTTGGCCCCAAGGGCTGCCTTGTCTCGACTGAATAGCATAGGCAACACGATAGCCAACGTGATGGAAAAGCCCTTCTCGGCTATACTGGCCAATCCTTGGGTAAGCGATCGGAGCTGAAGGGAACTTGTTTCTCCTACGATGGCAAAGCCAGCGGGCCAGGCTCCCAAACCACAAATTATAATGACGGACATCATGATACCGCCCGCAACCCAGGTAAGCGCCTCACTGGACCAGAAGCCAGTAATACCCATAGCTCCCCAGAGAACTGCAGCTATAGCCATAGATGGAATTATCATGTTGCGTCGACCAGTGCGTGAGAGAAGCCAGAAACCGATGGCATTGCCAAACATTCCTGCAACGACACCGGCAGCCATGAATACTAGCGATGGGGTGCTTGCCATACCCATACTCCGAAGGAACAGATTTGCGTTGGAAAGAAGCTCCATTCCAAATAATGGGGGCAAGATGGAAGCAAGGCCAACAATTAAAGTCCTTCGGAGGTTTGTTCCCCGAAGACAAGACCAGTATGTCGCAGATGCGGTATTAGCCTTCTCCTCCTCAATCGTAGCTCGGATACGTTCAAGCTGACTATAAGGGTTGATCTTAGGGGCGTAAAGTCGGGTTGCTGATTTAATAGCGCGTTCTTCCTGTCCTGTCCTGAGAAGGTGCGCTGGACTCTCGGGCATGAGGATAGAAAGAACAAGAGGTCCGACTGCAAGAATCCACTGCGATCCAAACGCTCCCAAGTAGCCGGAATTTCCTTCAATGCCGTTGATGGCGAGTGTGACGAGTAGACCTATCAGCTGACCGAGCAAAGTGAAGACGGGAAACAAGGCCATGGCTGATCCACGTAAAGCTGTAGGCGTGTTCTCCGATACCCAAGTGACACATGCACCTCTAATGATACCGACAGTAAATCCCTGGATAGTCAAGCCAGCAGTAAGAAGCATGCGTTTTGTGTCCAGAGGCTCGGGAATGTGAGAGAAAAACATGCAGGCAATCGCAACAGCTGAGACAAGCGTGCCCATCATGAGCGTGAACTTTCGCCCAATCTTGTTTTGTAGCCAGCCTCCAAGTAGTGATCCAATTGCTGCACCGGCTGGTGGAAGACCTAGCCATAGGGATAGCCAGTTACCAGGAGTGTCCATTTGGCCATGGATCATTTCTCCGTAGTCTTTCAGGAAGCTATCTGTGCCGACGATGGCACCGACAATGACAAGATCGTAGCCCCATCCGATGATAGGAATGCTCATAGCCAGACAATAACCAGCAACCTTGGGATATAGTTTGATGGCCTGGCGCAGAGGCATCTGTCCATCATCGTTGTCTTTGGGGATTTCGCTCTGCGCCGAAGCAGACGCTGAATAGCCAAAGTCTTGTGTTTGAGAGGTATATGGGTTGTATGATGTGATGTCTTCTTCATTTTGGGGCACCTGTTGCCATGATCTCGATGTTTCCATTTCATGCATGGTGGGCTTGATCGGATCGCTGTCGCGACGGTCGTGATAACTCATTGTGGTGGATAGATTAGAGCAATCGGAGAATTGCGACAACAAGCGAGATTGAGCTGGATGATGTACCGTACGGACTAGTGCTCAGAGTGTGTAGAGACTAGAACTGACTGATGATGCTAAAAATGAAATTGGGAAAGGAGGATTGCTGGGGTATTAAATTATCACATTCTCGCATTTTGCCCCCTCGGACTTGGAAACTGCCCTACGGACCTCGATGCATGGCAGAGTCGCAGCAAAATCCCAGCGTGAATCCTTCGGTAGACGATGCAACCCTAAGGATTTTTGGACCAATTGGAGAAGCATCTGGTTGGCAATGAAACAAGGATGGCTTATTTGCTGACAAGGCGCAGTCAAAGTGGAGGGACCTAATCCTTGTTGTTAGCCCTACGGACCTCGGACAAGTGAGGCTGGAGTGTTTGGGAAAGGAATTCAAGGATGAGGAAACAATGGATCTTATCAGATATTCTTACAAGTTGAGCATTGAACAAATGGAACAGAGACTGAATTCTCACCATATCACATGTAGATAATAAACATAGATATAGCAACAGTGTTGAGATTTCTAACTACCTAGGTCCTCTCAATCCACAATCCACGGACACAATTGAAGTGCTACATCGGAAATTCACATCACAAAGGTAGTACAATAAAAGATAAGGTTTTCCGGGACATATCTATCTATAGGAAATTGTTTGAAATCGTCGGCACTGTCAACTAGATCGATCTATCTGCCGCACTAGTTGATGTAAGGATTATCCGTAGGACTAACGTAGCTTACCCGTCGGACTTGGCTAACAGGCGGACAAATCAGTCGAATCCTTGTCTCCCATCCTAGAAATCTGACTAGAGAACCATGAATTGATAAGGTTCTTGGCTGGGTATTGGACGGGTATGTAAGGTCGTCGTAGCACTCTATACTAGATATCACTTTGCTAGTCCTCATTCCGTTGAGATCATCAAAAACAGCCCACTGTCAGCACAACTGCCCAACATATTCATATCAACGTCTCACAAGAGGCCCATTCGTTTTCACGATGGAACCAAAACCAATCTGCCAGATTATCACGCCTGTTGGCATGTTAGGCTACGGCTTTGACGAGGAGCTTATCCATTACGAACTTACTCAACTTGCTTCGAATGGCATACCCACAGCCATAATAATGGACTCTGGGTCTACTGATAGTGGGCCACAGAAACTAGCTCTTGGGTCTATGTCATGTCCTCGCTCAGCGTATGCTCAAGATCTTGCTAAGCTACTTCGACTTGTTCATACCTTCCAAGTGCCACTGATCTTTAGTTCTGCGGGTGGCGATGGCACTGATGAGCATGTTCAAATTATGCAGGATATTATCAGCGAGATCGCAGAGGAGGAAGGAAATAGGTTAGTTGCCAGGGACCGGGATTAAAGCGACATGCAATAACTTGATTATTATAGTGACTACTCCTTCAACACCATTTCTTTATTTTCCAGCATTGACAAGACAACAATTCTTGAACGTTTCCAGCAAGGTCGTCTTACAGGATGCGGACCTTGTGTACCCCCCGCAAGCGCAACAGAAATCGAAGCTTCACTCCACGTTGTTGCTCAAATGGGCTACGAGCCTTTCCTCGACGCCATGAATGCCAATCCTGACTTTGACGTCATCGTTGGCGGCAGAGCCTTTGACCCATCTCCATATGCTGCATACTGCGTACACCAACTGATGCGCCAGAAGAATGATTTAAGTGAAGAACAACTTCGTTCCAGCTTGGGTGGGTTCCTACACATGGGAAAGATATTGGAGTGCGGAGGGCAATGCTCCACCCCAAAGTCTCACGGAGCTGTGGCCACTGTATACACGACGGGGCTGTTCGATGTCAGGCCTACGGCTCCTGATTCAAAGTGCAGCCCTCTTTCAGTCGCGGCTCATACACTTTACGAGAACACGAGACCTGATATCTTAAAGGGACCTGGAGGTTCCATACATCTTCAAGACTCCAAATATGAACAATTATATGATGGGAGGTCTGTTCGCGTCAGTGGCAGCAGATATCACTCTTCGGAAGAAGATGGACTGCCTTATCAGTTCAAACTTGAAGCTGCACGAATTATTGGATACAGATCCATGTTTATGGGCAGCATCAAAGACCGTGAGTCCTGCCACCGACCCATGCTACCTGCAGATATTTTAACATTTGTGCACAGATATCCTCATACCACAGATCGACAAGCTTCTAGCCCGTGTCAAGCTTTATGTAGCTCAACAACACACAGAACCCACGAGCGAATGGAAACTTGACTTTCATGTTTACGGAAAAGGTCAGCTCAGTTCTGCAGGACTCGGACAGCTCTTCATTGTTGGTGAGGCACTGGCTTCGACTCAAACGTTGGCGAATAGCATTGCGTCCAAGGCTAGAGTTGCCATGATTGTGAGTTCTTCCATAAGAATTTGCGCAATAACTAACTTGCAGAAGCATGCGCCGTACCCTGGGCAGAAGGCTACAGCTGGTAACTTTGGATTCGGGCTTGGCGGTGTCATGGAGGTTGAGTTGGGTCCATGTGCCGAATTCTCTCTTTACCACCTGATGGACCTGGAACCTGGTGAGCAGCGTTTATTCCCAGGTCATAGTGACCAGTCTCAGACACTTGAAGGGCCATTATTGAGAGGCACCATCTCTAGGATCGGCAAGGGATCTTCGAAACCGATAAGCAAGAAGTCATTTGAGACAGCGACCAGCAATCATCCGCTTCCACAAGGCGTCGAGCACGTCGCACCCACTCCGGACCAACCTGTTCAGGATGCCAAGACACTATCGGATCTCTGTCGTGTCCTCCGTTCCAAGAATGCCGGCCCATATGAGATTACTATAGATGCCATGTTCTCATCAAAGACCAACTATGATACGATCAAAGCCTCGGGCTGGCTTTCGTCTGGCCGCGTAGCCAAGGCGATCGGAATCACCGAGAACGACATCATATGGATGGGTTTCTTTGATCCGGCCCTGTCTTTCAAGGTGACAATTCCTAGAATCAGAATGGGTGTAAGAAAGTCGGCTGGTGGTTTTATGGAGAACGATATACATGGCTCACAAGAGCATATTGGGCTTGCTAACATGAAGCTACCTGAAAGCCTCTTTATTCGTTAGCGTATTGTCCATTGCAGTTAGTTCATAGCGCCGTCTCTTAAGTTAAGCTTTCAACGCTATTAATAATACATCATGGCATTAACAAAGATGTTTACGGGGCAATGAATTCCTTACCATTGTTGCTGTGTAAATAAATGTGAGCGTTTGGCGGACATTTCTTAGTCCGCTGCACTATTCCCCTTGTAGCTCAATGTGGAGCTCCGTCGAACGCTGTTTATAAGATTGTCATTCAGAGCGCTAGGAAGCACTTTCTTGAAGCTCGAGATACTGAAACCCCCTTGAACTTGACAATGGTCATCGACATAGACTAACTAATGTAGGCTGTGTCTGGCTGAATAAGAATAGACGAAGTGATTGTATTGTAGGCCATGTGTATCCATTGCACCTCCATGTATGCCTTATCACCCGTCGTTGATTAACACCGGATGCACTACAAGATCACAAGTATAAGAAAGAAAGAAAAAAGAAAGAAAGGGTGTTTGGGCCATATCCTCTCCTCCACTAAATAAACACGGCTGCCGGTTTCGACCTGACGACTCTTCACTGCTGCCCCAAGCCATGGTCAAGAACGTTGATGCCTGTAGTAGATGTTTGTTAATGATTTCGGGCAGGTGCAATCTTCTGCGCCTGCCTGTGACTGCCTGTCACTACTGCCCACCACTGCTGCTGCCTGTTGGAAAAACAGAAAACATCACGTGCACTGATTCACCAAGCTGCCGCTCCAGCTCACGGCTTCTGCCTTCACGCTTTCTCATTTTCATTCTGCTATTCTCTTTATCATCTCTCTTCCTCAGTCAAGCCGAGAGCGGAAGCACGTAAGTAAGTGATGATAACGCTCAGGGCCACACATCTGACATATCATAGAGATCATGGCCGAACCTCTCCCACCGACGACTCCCACCGGAGACACACAGGACCTTTTGGTCGCCGAAATACCTCCAACGACCTTTCAAAGCTTCCCCAAACTGCCTACCGAGATCCGACTTAGGATCTGGAAGCACGCATGTTTCCCTCGGTCCCAGATCGATCACGGTATTCACTACGTCACTGTCAACATCGTGCATGAGGGTCCTGAAGAAGAGGACCTTGTTGTCTTGGATGACAACCTGGAAGGCTACGACGAAGAATTCGCTGTAGAAAGTGAAGAAGATGGCTACATCACTCTGACGGCTCCGAAACTCCCTTTCGACGATCCCGCCGGACTCAGCCGCCCCAACGCATCGGCCTGCCTCTGGGATGCCGGCCTTTCGGCCGCCTGCCGTGAGTCCAGGCTTGCTGTTGCAGAGTATCATAATCTCAAAGGGTGGCGAGAACTTCGAGAGCAACCAATCAACACAACAGAGACGAAATCATGGTGCGATCAAGCCTACCCCTCGACCCTTGTCCCCCACAAAAGCGATAAGAATTGGTGCCCGATGGTTGTTCCTCTCTCCGACATCTTTTGCATCGACGTGAGCTGCATCAAGAACTTGCCAAAATGCCTGTACAGCATGAAGCTGCTCACACCATTCCTCAGCACACGAACTTTCACCATCAGGGAGGATTGGAACATCGCCTTAAAGTACGATAAAAGCTGGAACAAGAAACTCAGGCCCCAAGACTTCCGACTGAAGCGTGAAAATACCCCGCGGGGACTTCTTGCGAACTGGCTTGACCTATTCAAGGATGCGGTCTATCCCGAGCCAAGTGTTTGGATCATCGACGACAGTGTGGAGTGGGTTGCCAGGACGGGGAAGACATACACCCCGGTGTACCGTGATTATGATGCAGAGTATGTCCAGATCGACTGGGAGGATACTCGTCGCGGTGGAGCCAAGGGAGATGTCACACTTTTTTTCGGACGTTTCAGCAGCGTATTGGACGAAGTGGTTGACTACGTTCCGTTTGAAACAAAGAAAATTGTGAAGCTTCTTGTTCGCAAAGACAACGAGATACCCCGGGACTGAGTCGAAACGTTTTAGTTGAGTTCCAAGGAATGCTCTTGGAACAGAGACAGTGATGGAAATCAAAGCACGGATATCAGCTTTGGTGAAGATGAAAGGAGTGGTATGTGATGAAGAAAATGATCGAGATGGTGGGTGTCAGAGGCTGTTTTACCCTGTCCGGAAGGAACAATTAGGGCGTTTAACGTATTTGGAAGGAAAATGTGTATTTGTGCCAAGTATTTGAGAGATGGATGGGCCACTCCAAGTCATAGTTTACTGCAATTCAATATGTTGTAGCATAGGCACTGGAAGCAGAATTCAAGCTTCGACTGCCGAGATATCATGGTGAATCTGTCCATGCCGTGTCTGCATGTGCGGCCCGATGTGAACAGATTCGACTGCGTCTATTCGATTTCTCCATGCCACTAAATAACATGTAACCTACCTAATTTGGTGTAGATGCATGACTCATCGCCCCGAATATCCTCAATAATGCCGAGCGGACAAAGAAATGTCCGCGATGACAATAGTTAAATATTTGCCAATCTCTCTGACAATAGTTAAATATTTGCCAATCTCTCTGACACATGGCCAAAATACGAAACAATTCACTCACGAAACTTGACTTCCACTATCGAAATGTTCATTCCACAAAGAAAAACGCCTCCGGTCGAGGAGCTGCGTCAATTTTACGTTGGCAAAAGTATCAACGATGTTCCTAAACCTGCGATTATTCTTGACAAGGCCAGGATCAGTCGCCATTGTCAGTCCATGTTAGACTCTGTCGATGCGCTAGGCCTGCAATTCCGTGCCCATGTCAAAACTCACAAGGTCAATTTCACGCCCATTCTCAGAGCCCCAATACTAATCTTTGCAGACGATAGAAGCCGCTCGTCTGCAATTCGGACAAGGAAACCGTGATGTGAAGCTCATCGTGTCCACACTAGCTGAGATCGAACATCTTTTACCTCTTCTCAAAGAATACAAGGAAGCAGGTCGTCGACTCGATATACTCTACGGTTTACCGCTTCCTCGCTCCCAGATCCCACGCTTGGCAAGCTTGGGCGCAGAATTGGGCCCCGATACCATCTCCGTCCTCATCGATCATCCGTCGCAGCTCCAATCCGTTAAAGCCTTTTCTCAGCATGCAAAATTTCCTGCAAATGTGTTCTTGAAGGTCGACACAGGATATCACCGAGCAGGACTCCCGCCGCTGTCACTAAACAAGAATGGCTTGATAGAGTCCCTTGCGCAGCTTGAGGCGAATGGGGAGGCCGAGCTGTTAGGGCTGTACTCGCATAGTAGTCTGAGCTACAAGGACTCGACTCCAGAACAAGCTATGGCCAACTTGGAGGGTGAAATCCAAGGATGTCTTGATGCCGTCAATGCCCAAGCGCACTTGTTCGCAAAGAACAAAGAGATCATAATTAGTGTTGGTGCTTCGCCTCAAGTCACGGCTGTTGAAAACCTGGTTACTTCAGACGGAGACCTGTCGCCTGCAGCCGAGTCACTCCGAAAAGCCATCAAAGTTGTTACCACTGGTCAGCCTGGTGGCCTGCGGACAAAACTTGAGCTACATGCCGGCGTTTACTCCATTCTTGACATGCAGCAGCTTTCCACTAATTCGAGAAGAAACTTGGGCTCATACGAAGAAGAGATTGCAATTTCCGTCATTGCAGAAGTGTGCAGTACATACAATGATGGTGAACGGGCTCAGCCAGAAGCCTTGGTCGCTGTTGGTACACTGGGCTTAGGCCGTGAGCCTTGTGCTGCTTACTCAGGCTGGGGAGTTGTAAGCCATAGGTCATACGAGGCTGAGACGAATAGTCCGAGACGGTTGATTGTCGACAGAGTAAGCCAGGAGCATTCAATCTTGGCTTGGGAGGATGCCGAGAACGAAGACACGTCTGAGCTACCACCTATCCCGCTCGAAGTTGGGCAAAATGTTGTCATTTTCCCGAATCATGCATGTGTCACTGGGGCTCTGTACGGATGGTACCTTGTTGTCGACTCATCTCAAGACGATGGGGAAAGGATTGTTGACGTTTGGGTAAGGGCTAGTGGATGGTAAGGCAAAGTTAGATGGACTTCTGAACTCTGAATCTAAATCGAACTCAAGTTTTAGCCAGCAATGTAGACAATAACTGGAATAATATGATCTTTGACTGCAAGTTCTAGGAGATACTCTAAAATGGCTTCTAACCCTCCTTTCCTTGTGTACTTTGCTTGTCAGGCAACGACAGGCAACAACCAGGGTTCCTCCCTCTTTGCCTCATCCGATATCTTCTGCCACTACCTTCCAGACAAGTACCCGATCGAAGGCCTTTGAAAGGTCAGGAGGACTTGCCACAGTGGCGGATACTTTGATCACCACGTGCATAGCATGCCCCTGGTCGTGTCTCACCCCGTTGACGCCCGGCCCTGCATCCGTTGGCACGAGCCTTGGCCCAAGACAGAGACCAAGAATCTGGATGCTCGTATCAATATTGACAATTGCGACCAGTCGCTTGTTTCCCGCATGGATTCAATTTGTATGATGAGCGTGTATCGTTTTGTGAGGGAGAAGGGCGATGCTATGGTGAATGATGATGTGGAAATGCTGTGTATGAGGACTGCATTCGAACGTGGTGCTGCGAGGGAGCTGTGGAGAATTCATGTTAGTTGAGCCAGCCACTGGTACGTATTGGATATTCCATCTTGGGGTGACACTGAAACTGTGTCTCGTGTGATAGCTACATGTACCTAGGTAGGCACTCAGATTGTTAGTCAAGCCCGTGAATGATATATCTATTTTTCTCTGTCTGAAGAAGCAGATTAGCAGTTAGCATTTCATCGTTATCTAGCTCTTATTTATAGAGAACTAACACTCCCACTTAAATCACTTATATATCAAAAAGACTCCAAATCTGTGTACTGCTATGTACTATTGACGAGCGCCACCAATCACATAATGACATAGTCGGTGAATTCCTTCGCTGACACACCGGCTGAAAACAGCCCTTGTGACAAGCTGCATGCGCGTGATATCAGCCGTAATATAATTGATATATACTTTGCTTATCTACGGCGTTTGCTGTTACTTGGCCCCGCTCCGCTGTCGCGCTTGTGCACCCAACAACCTAACCTTGACAGAGCAACTAACATTAACACGATGGCACCTCGCGCTACGCATACACACGGGCACGCGATTCCTCTTGGGGCGAAGCGACGCTTTCCGATGTCTGCGACAGAATCTATTGATGCTGATGACGAGCAAGAGCTACTTTTGCAGCCAGACGAGCGCGATATCGAGGACGACACTAAAGCGCCTGACGAGTACAGCCCATGGCGTCATCACTTTCGATTGCTTCTATTAGGATATATATCCTTCATCTTTTTGAAACTCTCTCCAAATATGTTCAACACGATCCTCAGTCAAATTTTGGAGGGTATTCTGTGTCGACAATATCATGGCACCTCTGATCCTACTTCGGACCCGCGCTGCAAAGATGAGGACGTGCAAGGCGAATTATCCATCATTCTCAGCATGAAGGCAACGTTCGAACTTCTTCCGACTGTCATCTTCAGCATCCCCTACGGACTTGCAGCTGATGTGTATGGTCGCAAGCCGGTTCTTATAATAGCTACTATGGGATGTGTCCTGTACGGCTTTGCTGGTCTTGTGATATGTACGTTCACACAATTTTATTATTCTGCGCTAGCACTGACTTACATCTAGGCATGTTTCCTAGTATCTTCCCTCTACGTCTACTGTGGGTGGCGCCGATGGTATCTATCATTGGTGGTGGGCCATTAGTCCCAGTAATGATGATATACGCCATGGCAAGCGATGCAGTCCCAGAGTCACGCAGGTACAGACGTTCAGTTCCGACCGACGTTGATCCATGCTAACTGAAGCGAAAGATCTGGGGTCTTCGTTGTTCTATCTACTGGACTAGTTGTCGGAACTCTCATAAGTGGCCCTGCAATCTACTATCTTATAGGTAGCGGAGAATGGCCTGCCATTTTCATCTCGCTAGGATTTCAAGTCCTCGGACTCATCACCACCTTTTTCATACCCGAGACACTCACTCTCAAGAACGAGCAATCTGATACTGGTAGTGTTCGTGGACAGACGACCTTTACTCACAAGATCCGCAATGGTAGTCGAGACTTGCTAGCGAAGTCGTTCAAGTCTTTGCGGGACATTTTCTGGTCCGATTCAACAATAACACTTTTTATTTGCAGCTTGCTCTTCATTGATGTTGGCGAGGATATCGGTTCAATCATCACGAAGCAATATGCGGCAAAGCGATTCCATCTGAGTTGGCCAGAGGTACGGACGTAGATTGCTCTACCCGCTTGGCATGTCTAACTGTCGAATAGGCTGGCGTCATCACTTCGGTAAAAAGCTTCACTCAACTAGGGTTATGTCTTATTGCTCTTCCTTTTGCTCAAAGAGTGATGCGACGCTCCAATGTTCCAGCTATAACTCAGGATGTATGGATCGCTCGAACCTGCGTGGTCGTTCTGGTCATTGCTTATTGTCTGGCTGGCTTTGCCAACAATCTCATCGTGTTTGTCACAGCAATTGTCTTGTCCGCAGTCAACTTCTGTCTGAACCCAGCTCTCAGAAGTCTTCTTCTGACTATGGCACATAGTGCTGGTGCCGGCGCTGTACTTTCGGCCGTGGAAGTGCTGAACGCAATAGCCGCTGTTGTTTCAGGGCCCGTCATGGCTGCTGGCTTTCGCCTCGGAATGGAGTGGGGCGGCAAGTGGCTTGGTCTACACTGGTTCATAGCCATGCTCATCTTGTTACCCGGTGCACTCATTGTGGTCTGTATGCGGTTCAATAATGTTGGCCAGAGACAAGACACCCCCGACGATATTGAGGAAGCCTGAGACGTACTATTCAACTTCCAATTATCATTTTTTTTTTAGAACTGGAGGAAATAGTTAGACAGTAGGGTACGTCAGATGGCATAGACATTGAGTCAGAAACGCACGAGAAAGGGAAATACCACAGCTGATTTCAGTCTATTATAGTCTCAGCTTTCAAGAGACAGAGCTGTCTTGGACCTCCGAACAAGTTCAGACCACAAAGCTTTATGACCACTGCTTGTGCGCTGAATAGCATCTCGATTCTCATATGCACGCCGCAGAAGATACTTCATACACTCCGAAGTACTTCCCCAAACAAGATATTTATACGCCGGCAAAGGAATTGGGTAATCATCAGAGTTAGCCTGGATAAGCTCACATCCAAGCTCATCGGCCATGCCCTGTAATTGAGCGAAGACAATACCCGACTTGGCCTCACCCCTACTGCAGATAGCACGGGCTTTTTGTACAGACTCAGCATTATGGGTAGCCAGAACAAGATGTGTATCTGGAAACTTCCCGTTCCCGCACACAACTGGACTCCATTTTTGGGTAAGGATTGATTCGGAAACTGCATTGTAGCAATTATCCGTCTCGACCTTGTTATCGTAGAAGCATTCTCGAGGGTCAGAACCGAGGTAAGCTCCGCGTACAAGTTTCACGCCAAGAGTGAAGCCGCCTTCCTGGGCGTCTACAAGATGCCGTGATATAGTCGTTGGTGTGACTCTTCGATAGGCCTGGTATGTCCCATAGATTATCGCAATATCGGTGTTGTATCGGCGAGCGTAAATCATGGTCCAGTTGTCTATCCCCTTTTGTTGCGCATCGTGCTCGGCATCAATGAGAATCCCGACATGTCGTTGTCGGGCCAGGTTGAAAATATCGTCCAGGGATTTCGAGAGATATGGAGAGGGGCTCCTGTTTCGAGACAAGTTGTGTAATGCTAGACGACCAGCACCAGAAAGCTTGAGCGCAACATAATTACCAGGGTCAGTCATGTTGATAGTCTCAACGGTACTGTCGACCCATGGTATGATATCTGCAAACACATCATGAGGTGTTTCCACACTTGGATCGAGGATAGATGCACTCCTGCTGTCATCCTGGGGGGCTGTTTCCTTGGCGTGCGTCAAGATGACTCCCCCAAACCCGATGTCTCTCAAGCGCTTCACAGTATCTTGTACTTGCGTAGGGGTCTCGCCAGCACAGAACTGAGCGTAGAATGACTTTCTGAGAAGGAAGTTGAGAATGAAGTTCTTTTCTGGATTCAAAAACCCATTGTCTGAGTGGGCGATAACCCAGAGAATGCGAAGAGACAAGTCTTGAAGTACAGTAGAAGAATAGATCGACGTGATAAGAAAAGTACGAATTATCATGCAGAGTGGTAAAATAGATAAAGAAGGGTATTCCTTCTCCTTTGTAGGAGATTTAATTGTAGGAAGGACGGGACGTGACTCGGCTATGGTGTGACTGCGACTTTGTGATGAGTTCACATGCTTGCGTTCTGATGAGTGCATCCAACGTCGATAACCACGGTGGTATAGAAATGGAAAGGTTCCCGGATCACGACGTGTCACTCCACGTAACGTCTTTCGAGAGATATGATTCATGACGGGTCAGACTCTGACTACTGTTGAATATTCACGTCGAGTAATGAGAAGCAGATGATGTGGAATCAGACCTGGAACCAGAATTAGTATGTTATCTAGATTTTGCGTCCGCCTATTAAACGATACGTGAGGCCTTGAAAAGCTCAGCGGTGAGGAGCCTGCTATGTGTTGCGAACGAAGATACGCCACATGGGCAATTGATTGGATCACGGAGTTCAGAGGGGTGCAGTCAGTTAACACGCATGATTTCAAGGTACACTAATATGACTTCAAGGGCATCGACTGTACCTTCAATACCAGTTTGGAAGTTACAGTATATCAAGATGGTGTGAGTGACTGAGTACCGGGTCACGTGTAACGCTGCTCTGTCTAACGAAATAACGCATTGCTTCCCCTCATCTAGATATATATTTCAAGAATCGTGAAACTCTACATCACATATGCCCTATCACATCAAGATAGTTGTTGATCACACAATATATAATAGTCCAAGCGAGCGTCACAACGTTAACAAAAGCATCAAAGGCTTTAGAATCAGCAAATCGTCAACAATCCGATTCAATCCGTCTTTGCCACCAACTTCACTATTTCCAAAGTCGAACATCATATTGAGGACAAAATGGTTACCCAGGTTAGAAAGGTCAATGGTCAACTGGAGCTTCCATCAAAAGAAGCCCTGCGGATGACGATAAACGACTGTGTGTCCAGGCTTGAGACTCAGCTCCAATCCGTGAACAACGCTGTGAGAGATTCAATATCTTGCCTTTCTACGTCAAGATCACTAATACAATCGGCAATGAGCAGATCCACTCCAATCCTGAGCTGGCATACAAGGAACACGGTGCTCACAATGCAATTTGTGACTTGATGGAAAGTCTTGGCTATGGGGTAACGCGACATGCCTATGGCCTGGACACGGCATTTCAAGTCACGAGTGGAAGTGGGGGTAGAACCGTCAACTTCAACGCTGAATATGATGCACTTCCAGAGATAGGCCATGCTTGTGGCCACAACCTTATAGCCACGGCAAGTATGGCGGGTTTCATCGCTACCGCTCACGCCCTAGAGACATTTGGCATCGCCGGGAGGGTCCAACTGCTTGGTACACCAGCCGAGGAAGATGGAGGCGGAAAGATAGATCTCTTGAATGACGGAGCGTATGATACAGTAGACGTGTCGTTGATGATGTGAGTGTTTTACCTACTGACATGTTACCATTTTCAAAACTAAGATCTGATTCCCTGAAGGCACCCAATGTCAGAAGACGACTATACAGACAAAGACGCCTTGGGATCTGCAGGTTTCTCTAATGTCGCATCATACAGCATCCAAGGTATTTACCACGGTGTCAGTGCCCACGCCGGAGCCACTCCATGGGAGGGAGTTAATGCACTTGATGCATTGGTCTCGGCCTACGTCAACATCTCAATGCTCCGACAACAGATACTACCTTCAGAGAGAATCCAAGGTGCTATCGTTGAAGCACCAAAACCCTCGTCGAATGCTATACCTGCGCTCACCAAGATAGAGTACACTGCCAGGAGTCCCACGATTCGCGGTGCTAAGGAACTAGCAGGCAGAATCCGTCGATGTATGGAAGCTGGTGCTCTTGCCACTGGTTGCAAGTTGGACGTGGAAGAGAAAGCAGGGTATGCGGATTTGCGTGTCAATGAGCCATTATGCAGCTCGTTTCAGCAGAATATAGCTGCCAATGGTATCAAGGTCCTCAAGTCCTCGGGTCCCGTTGCCGCAGCTACTGATCAAGGAAATGTCTCCTACGTTAAACCAGCTCTACATGCAATTATCGGTATTCCAGTAGAGCATGGATGCAAGAACCACACACCAGGATTTACAAAAGCGGCGGGGACGCTGATCGCCTTTGAGAGGGCGGTAGTGTCTGGAAAGGCAATGGCTATGACTGCCTTGGATGTACTCATGGATGATGCCTTCTATGAACAGGTCAAACAGAGTTTTGAGAAGGACAAAGAAGTTCGATAAGGGGGGATAGTTATATTTGGCTGCAAATATGTACTCAATACTAGTGAGAGACACGAGCAGCAAGATTGACTAATAATCACACCAGGATGAAGTAGTGGGGTATTGAACTTTTATTATCAAATGCACATAACATCCGCCTACGGGACTTACCTTCAGACATACGGTGATGATGGGCGCATAGAGCGTTTTGCGATAATGAACAAATTTACTTATAAAAGAACGATACACAGGCCTTCATTCACAATTCAACTCTGCAACTAGTAAGATTTCATGTTTATCAACAGCAACAACAACCCTTACATTACAAAGTTAGATAGTGGAAATCATGGTCTTGAAGAGTGAAAGTCATCTCAACAACGGTGAGCCACGCACCTCTCCTATTTTCAGTTCTCAAGATGCACTCAAAGCTGAAGAAGACCACTCTGCCAAGAACTACCAATCTCTTCCCATCGTATTCTCCCGTGCTCAGGGGGCCTCGGTCTGGGACCCAGAAGGTCGTCACTACCTCGACTTTCACTCTGCTTCCACGGCTCTGAACCACGGACACTGTCATCCGAAACTTGTCGCAACCTTGGTTGAGCAGGCTTCACGGCTGACTCTCACGTCTCGTGCGTTTCATAACGACATTTATCCACAATTTGCTCGATATGTAACCAGTCTCTTTGGCTATGATCGAGTTCTCCCCTCGAGTACTGGCGCTGAAGCGTCAGAGACTGCTATCAAAATTGCTCGGAAATGGGCCTACAAGGTCAAAGGTGTGCCTGAAAACCAAGCGATTGTATTCGGTGCAGCTGGAAACCATCATGGTCGAACGGTACGTTATTCTGTTGGCTGAAAATGTTAGCGATGGATCATGAAGACTGACCTCTATTTGTAGTTGGCAACAATTGCCCTTGCTTCTGACAACATGTCTCGAGACAATTATGGGCCACTAGACCCAAACATCAGCTGCATTATACCTGGAACCAATCGACATATTGAGTACAACAACAAGGCTGCACTCAATGAAGCATTTGAAGCAGCAGGGTTTAATCTAGCAGCCTTTATCGTTGAGCCGATCCAAGGCGATGCGGGTGTCATCGTTGCCGATGACAACTATCTTCGACATGCGAGATCCCTTTGTGACAAACATAATGTCCTCTTGGTCTGTGACGAGATTCAGACAGGCATTGGCCGAACTGGAAAGTTTCTGGGCCACTACTGGAGCGGGATTCGCCCTGATATGGTTCTTCTGGGCAAGACCATGACAGGCGGGATGCACCCTGTCTCGTGCGTATTGGGCGATGATGTTGTGATGCTCACCGTGGAGCCGGGAACGCATGGATCAACCTATGGTGGCAATCCACTGGGTGCAGCGGTTGCAATGCGTGCCCTTCAGGTTGTCGAGGAAGATAAGTTGGCAGAAAATGCTGAACATCTCGGTTGCGTCATGCGTGACGGCTTGAAGAAGATACAGGCTCAGACGAACATCATCGATACAGTCCGTGGGAGGGGCCTGCTCAACGCTGTTGTGATTGACCAGTCCAAGACCAACGGGCATACTGGTATACGCCTGTGTGAGTTGATGAAGGAAAAGGGTCTTTTAGTAAGTTTTATCGGTACAGTTCATGAGTTCTCACTAACTTTGGGTAGCTCAAGTCAAGCCGTACAGGCATTATCCGCATTTCTCCCCCTCTGGTAATCACGGAGGAAGAGATTCATTGGTCACTCCAGATCATGAAAGAGTCAATCGATGAGCTTATGAAGCTTCCAAGTGTTTCATAAGACGTCGGACTGCAAATAGACAGATCTCTATTCATTGATAGATTCAATAAGAAACATGTTTGATTTTGGTAGATACATACTTGTTGGCTTGTTATTGTTCAGATATTTTGAGTACGAAGGGGCCTACTGGCGCATTCCCGACAAATCCCACAACTTGGTAGTCTTAGCCCGCATGAACTCACTAACATCCATAACCTCTGTCGACTCATCGTAAAGTCGATCATTACTGTCTTGGGGGAAGAACTTCTGTACCACTTTCTTCATTGCGAGCTTGTCTGACCAAGTTCTTGGAACTTCTTCGTCATGTCTCAGTACACGAAGAATTGTTGGGAGTTGGTATGCTGGGAGGTCTTCTGAAAGGTCGTTTCTGATCCTGTTCAAATCGACTTTTCCAACGTCATGATGAAGCCGCACGAGGGAGGCCACGCGGGTATCGCAGTGCGGATCGGCTACTGGTAGGACGTATCCCTCAAGGATATAGGGAAGTGCAGTAAGACATGCTTCGACTTGCATGCGAGGGACTTTGTATGTATAGAACTTGAACACTAGGCAGAGTTAGACGATTACTTTAAGGGAACCCAATAGAGGGCACTGACAATCCATGTTTGCTCTTCCTTGAAATATTAGCTTCCCCTCATGACGGGTAACTAAATCTCCAGTCTTGAAGAACCCTTCAGAGTCAAAACGTTCAACAGTATCACGCGGTCTGTTCAGGTAACTTGCCAAATGTCAGTGGGAACATGATGCAGTAGTAAATACAGCGTGAAACATACCCGAGGAACAAGGATGGTGTCTTGACAAGAAGCTCTCCTTCGGGCCCTTCAAGCTTAACTTCGACACCTGGTAGAGGAGTCCCGAGATCATTCTACTCGGTTCTCGCGTCAGTGGCTGCATGCCTCTAATCTTGATATGTCTTACCTCGGTGAACTCCACTTCTCCGTCGCAAATCAGTGTCTCCTGGGATTCTGTTGATCCATACAACACTCTGAGCAACTTTCCTCCACGAAGATCCCGCCAGAACTCCTTCAGCCGCCTCGAAGGCATGGCCCCTGTTGCAGTAGCCTCACGGAGATGTATGGCACCTCCGATGTACTCTTGAACAACATCTTCAGGCAGCTTTGAAATGTTCTCCTGGAAATAATGCATCATACCATACCAGAAGGTAGGAGACAAGACGATTTTGGTGGCTGTCTTCTGACGAAACTTCTCCCATATGAGATTGTAGTTTCGCCCAAAGTTATGGATCTCGATTCGAACCCCTGTCAGTAGCATCTGAAAGACCTTTGTGAAATAGACAGACCAAAATGCTCCGCTGGGTATGAGACAAATGTCATCATTTGGTCCTGCCTCTGCCATTCGAGCATACTTGTTCATGGCTTTGCGTGCGTGAAGAACGCCTTTCGGGGCACCAGTCGTGCCTGAAGTAAAAAACAGGATACTGGGACGATCCTCAGCTACCCTCATCGACGTATCGAGACTGTATGCTGTTGTAGGTAGTAGCGTGTCGGTCTCACCTTGGCTTTCAATCGGAATCAATGGTATATCGACTTCTGCCTGAAATCTTGTGCCAAGATCAATATGCTCAGGGCTTACGAGCAGATATTTCGCATTGCACTGTTCAAGCATAAAGGCTGCCTCAAGTGGTAGGGCTCCTGTAGCTGTCGTTTTGTTTCATTAGTCGACGCCAACGTCTATGTTCTCTGTATAACTCACGCATGGGAACAACTACTCCACCAAACGCAAGAACGGCAATGACAGAGATGATGAACTCATAGCCATTCGGAGCCAAAACGGCTACGTAGAGATCATTCTCCTGGTCTGGGGCTGAGCCTTGAAGACCCTGTAGCCTTTGTAGAAGCTTCGAAGTACCATCAAGTATGTGTCGATAGCCAAACTGAGTATCATGACTGTGGTCATCAATGATGACCTGGTCCTGGTAGTCAGTGGCGAGTTTGAGGAGCCTGCTGAAGAGAACGTCCTCGGGTAGATTGATGTTCTTAGTCTGCATGTTTGGAAGATTCCTGATGTTGGTTTAAAAGATTATGATGAGAAGGAATTCCTTTGGAGGGATGGCTCGTTTTTATGTCCAAGGTATGCTGACACCCTTGATCTACAAAATGATTGCTATGACGTGCTTGCAGATTTGCAAGGACTTATTTATTAGCCTCATACGGAATCTTGGTGAAGTTATAGTATCACATTAGCAACTGAGTGATAATCGTAAAATAGTGGTATTGATATCAAAGGAGGGACCCAAACCCCATGACCAATTTTTCTTTACTGTTCTTCAACCCATTTCCCATTTCCTTTTTGATCCATTTGTATGGTCTCCGTTCTTCTTGGCAATGGAAACAGTGTTACGGGCGATACTGCTGTATGAGTCCAGAGCCTGAATAGCTGATTTACATATTGCATCAATGTCTCCGTGGATGATGAAAGCATTCCATCCCATGTTGATTCTACTTTCCAATGTTGAGTGAGATATGCCGAACCCCATCATGGGAAGATTATTCTTTATGGCTGCGTCCCGTATTCTCTCGAGAGCAGACACGAATGCGGGCTCATCACCATCAAGACTCCCGGTAGCCATTCCCATGCAAAGTCGCAAATCGCCAGTACCAATAAAGAGTCCATCAACTGAGGAAATAATATTAGTATCTGTTGCTGCTTGATGATTTGAATAATGGAGTGAAACAAGACAAGACATACCGCCAGGAACCTTACAGATTTCTTCAATGTTTTCCAGCCCTTCCAAGTCCTCAATCTGACAAATCACAGCTGCATGATTGTTCCAAATATCGTATGTCGTCTGGCCTTCTGGCGTTTTATGTTGCTGCTTGTTGATCAAGGCAGCTGGAGGATAGCTCCTATCGCCCATAGGTGGAAATCTCGACAAACGAACCAGTTCCTCGGCCTGCTTTGCGTTTTGGATATGAGGCATGATCACTCCTCCTGCACCCGCGTTCAGAGCATACGGGACTAGCTCTGGTGCACAACCTGGAATCCGTACCAACGGTACCATCGTGCCATTTGAGTGATACTGAATGGTCCGAATGAGGCTGACCAGTAGCGTTGCATTTAGAGGCGTGTGTTCCTGTTCTCATCAGTCAATGGCTAGACTGGAATGTTTTCACTGTAATAAGAAACTAACCGCATCTAGAAAACAAAAATGATATGGCGTCGAGGCAACAATTCGTGCAGCTTCTTCGTGAGGGATTCGACAGCCGGTGCCCCATAGTATTGTGCCAGACTTCAGCATCGCCTTGAAGTTGGTCGGTTGAGCCAGACTCAATGCATTGAAGTTTTGTGTATTGAGTGTTTTCATGTTTTCCAGAGTGTTATACTCTGAACGTTATGGTTTTTTTTCTGAAGATTGAGCTACGGGTGCAGCAGTAGATATGCTCGGTTCTGAGTTGTTGGGTTCTCAGACGAAATGAAAAGCCGACCCTGACACCAGTGTGTTAAACTATTTGGGGGGAAATGGATAGATAATGGCACCAACGCTAAGGTCTCTCGGCTTGAGGGTTATCTTTAAGGTATTTTTATCCTTCGCCGGCTTCTCCATGTAAGTTACTTGGATACCTGGTACCTGGTCATTCTAGGATGTGCTGCAATGCATGTACGAGATGTACTGCGGATGCTTCACGGTAATATCTATGGATAATGGTGCTACTGTAGAGCAGCTTTTATATCGAGAATTCCATTTGATGATGTATGGAAACTCTCGGCAGAACATAGACGAGCGACTTATTTTATGATATGCGATGAATGAAAACTAAAACGAATACAAGTATTTAAAGAGAAACATGACTCTTGAAAATTTACAATTCACAAAACTCATTCTCAACTGGCAGAAACGTTTTCATTTTTAAATCATGACTGTCGACGCAAAGAAAATCGCAAATCTCAAGTCAGTTTCGCTGGCTGGATTACTTGCTGGCCAAGCCGATGCTATCGATGATCTGGTATCATCCTGCAAATCGTACGGGTTCTTTTACCTCGATTTTCAAGACCCATCAACAAACGGTATTCTCAAGCTTGTTGAGCAGCTTGCAGTCATCGGCAAAACAGTCTTCAAGCTTCCACTTGAGGAGAAGGAAGAATACAGTACTGAGAAATATCTTCCATCCAGACTCCTGGGGTACTCAATTGAAACTCCCCATCTTAACAACTCGGCTGATGCAATGCAGTTACAAACGAGCCGGATGTTCTGTCGGGCCATTTTCTGGAAAGAAGGATGGCTATGAGAGTTTTTCGGTACGGCTCTCTGACTCGGGGTTCATCATACACTGACACGTATACTTCAGATTCACAACAATGGCATCTTTGGTGAGGATGCCATGATCGTTCCTCAAGACATTGATCAAAACTTGGCGTTGTTCAAAATGTTCATGGGCGAGGTCCATGGATATACCGATTGTGTTCTTTCCATCTTGTCTGAGGCTTTGCAGCTCCCATACGACTTGAAAGAGTGCCACAGGAAGGACAAGCCGTCGTCGGCGAACATGGCTATGTTGAACTACTTGCCCTGGGGGAGTAGCGATGAGAGGATTGGTAACATGGCCCATACCGACATGGGGACGCTGACTGTTGTCTTTTCCAAGTCTGATGGGCTGCAGGCCATGCTGCCAGGATGCGATGATTGGTCCTTCATCCCACCGAAGGAAGGACATGCTGTTGTAAACGTCGGGGACTCACTTCGCTTCTTGTCAAATGGCACATTGGCTTCATCCCTCCATCGTGTCGTACCACCGCCAGATTCAGTCGGGCAGGACAAGTTCTCCGTCATCTATTTCTTGCGTCCCGAGTTTGACGCCAAGTTCAAGGATCATGATGGCAAAGAAATCAGCAGTGTGGAATGGCACAACAAAAAATATTCTCTGTTCCGGGAGGACAGCCTTGATGCTAAAACGCATGGAGCCATGCTGACTGGGAGGAGAGAATACCTTGGAGCACCTGGGGCTTGAATGTGATGAAATTGTATATTCCTTTCATTAGTTAGGGCCTTTGAGAACACCTGAAATTGACAATTTTATTGTTTTCAAACAGTAGTAGTCACTTGCTGGGGTCACTGCAAGTTGCTGCTTGACTATCAGTGTTGTTCAGATGTTGGTATAACTCGTCAATCGGGAAAGAAAAGGTCGAGAGCTGATTATCCATGGTAAAGTCCCAATATGTTGACGAGCTCAGCTCATCTAACTATGGTTAGCACAAGCTTAGTGATAGTGAAAGAGAAAGTCATACAATTATTGAACTCATCGCCAGGTAACATTGAAAGACAAAGAGACTCGGCCTGGTCCCACATAGCCGTGTCTTCGCATATGGTAATCGCCCCAGGCGATGTTGCACTCAGATCCGATTGTACCAAAGTTGGCGTTCTTGACGATGACATCAATCGTGGTGATTTCCAAGAACGCTGAGGATCTTGTTCCGGTTCTGTAAGAAAGTGGTGTGAGATAGTGGAACACCTACCACCACTTGAGGGTCTTACCATCAGCACGAAGTCGCTTTCCGGTTGTCATTTCTTCCAATCTCTGTGCAACATGGTTGCCCAATTCGGATAGTTCCATATCTTTCACAAGATCGTGAATGCCAAGGGCCTTGAATCTGACGGCGGCTGCGCTCATCTGCTCTTTCGTGCATCTGGAAGTGTACCTATAATATGATTCGTGAGATGAGACAATCACCCAATAGATAGGAAAGTAACGTACGCTGAACGAGGGATCTCTGAAGGCAAGGCGATGAGTATCCCGAGTCCCGATACATCACTAAATATTCTGGTCCATTCATGGTATCTACATCCTTGGTCAACCCAATTGAGACATTTGTTGGCCGATTTTGCGTCCTGAAAGCGCTCAGGAAAGTCATCGCAAAGCTTCTGGGCTAGCTCGCGACGCTTGTCTCGTATCCAATGGTCGCCGGTATGATAGCCAGCTTCTACCGTATGTCGATAGATGTTATAACACTCAAATCTGTGGTAAATACTCAATAAATCACGCATATCAGCGTTATCCTGCTTGATAGCTATAGCAGCTCTCCAGCCTTGTCCGTTTGGGAATGCCGCTTTGGATTCTTCGACTTTGTGAAAGAACACACTGCGATCTACTCTACATGCTTCTAAAAGCAATCGCAGAGACGGTGTAAAGTTAATCTCACTACAGCTGGTAAGTCGAGTTTCGCCAAGAGCGTCGCCATCAAAAACGGGTGGGAAGGTTATCGTATCCGAGGGATATACCATCAACGGGTCAATTATCGGGCCTTGTATTTCGTTCAGCATTTGTTGCTGGCATATGTTGTTCTGTTGTACAAGAAAAGGCGGCTGAAGGGTATCAAGTCCTTCCAATACTTGGCTTAGTGTGTTCCCTGTACAAGGACTTGCATGTTGTGCGGTTGTTGGGTGATTGTTATCTATGGAAACCGGGTCTTGAGGCTGATTCAAGCCGGAGATGCCTAAGTCATTGGCTCCATGTGAATGCGGACTATCAGGCATCCGAGATGGGTTATCTCGAGACTCTGGCTGCCTATTCGTTTCATTATCCTCGCTGGATCTGGATGGTGCTGATAGACTCCGAGTGGACACGTCACCTTGGCGCGACAAAACCGATCGGACTGCATAGATCAAGATTAGCCAATGGAAGTATTTTGTCAATTCCGGGTGCGTGGTATAAGTATGTTAGTTTCAATTTCGCCATGATACTAGCAGATGCCATGCTTCCATTCTTGAGATCGGTGTTGGTGGAAGATGTACATGTCTGACTTGTCTCTCACATGCCAAGTGACTTACAAGATGGACACAGCAAGAAGAAGAGACGAATCAAAGCGACAGAATCTCGTAGCGGAAGATGTAAGAAGCACTTGGAAGCTTCTGAGGCCGAAATCTCACTCTCGTTTGCACTAAAATAGCTTGCAAGCTGACTTAACAGATCTTGAAGGTGGGTATTCGAGTTGCACTCGGCCTGCATCCTGGTAGAAAGAATGGACTCAAGTTTTCAGATCGAGTTGATTGAACACAACGGGCGAGGGGGGTATCGACACGATCAGATGTTGGCAATCGAACACGATATCTGATAGCTTACAAAGCAAACAGAACAATAGAACTTGATCCAAGACACTGGACCCGTGGCACGGGTCTTGAAATATGTGCGGCATTGTCTCAAGGGGTGACGACAGCGTGTGAATCCCTCTAGTTCCTTTACGGTACATGTCGATTCGATGTCCTGCAGTGCATCCCTCCCGTATGCAAGGTGTAGTACATTGCATATTATTTATATGCGACAATCTCCCATAACGGTAACGGCCAAAAGTGGCGCTCTTCACCGTGAGAACCGGCTCGACAGACTCTCTAATCCTTTTGACTACTGTTTTCTTTTGTCAAGAACGGAACTATATAGTGTCAGTAGAAGCCAGCCCAGAAGTACCTTGCCTATTTTGACACTTGGTGCGGGAAGCTCACTGAAGTATGTTGCTGCTGCAACCTTCTCCAACCATTGGAGATCAACATATAAGGACATGTTCGGCCTGTAAGTATTCATTTGTTTGCCCCCTCCGCATTAGATGCATTGTTTGAGGCTTCTATCTGCAGTGCAGATGCACTCCACTTAGGCATGAAAACGAGACGAAATTCAGGACCATGTGGATTTGAAGATGCGTTCCATAGGCTCAATATTCATGTCTCCTTCGCAACAGGTCAAGGTACTGTTGATTATCACAGCTCTATTGCAGGTGGCGTAGTGATTGGATATGGAGGCGCAGGACGGGTGAGACGATGGAGGGTCGGGCCATCGGTCGCATCTCCGAAGGCTGACTTACATTTGCCAAGATTCTCTTGTCTCTTTTCCCTTATCTCAAATAAGCTCGGGAGACGTCAGCGTTGCTGGGTAGTGATGTGCAACAAACAGTGTTGATAGATCCTTACGAAATAAAGCGTGCGAGGTCCTTACCCAGCCTAGGTGCAGCATGGGGTCTTTATAATTCAGTTTATTGTGTTTGACTCTCAGACAGTCTCGTTTGCAATTACGGTCCCGCTTAGACCCAAGATACGCGAGATGATCTGTCACAAGGATGTATCCGCTGTCCGTCTGTAAGCATTTCCACTCAGCATGGACAAATTGTCATAAAAGAAGTCTCATCGATATAGATACTGATAAGCATTTCGGGCCATTATTTCCATAAATGAACTATATAGATAACTATGAGCCTGCGGATTCTCAGACTACTGTGGGTTAATGTCGAGTGAGACTTCACATCACATAACCCAGTCAAGAGGGAATGCAACGTCAGGATGCGCGCTTCCGTTTTCAGAGCCCATCGAGTGGAGAAAACCGGTCTTGCCCTGCACCATACATTGATTAGCATGGGACCGGTGAGAGCTAAGAATAATTCATGTACTCGATGGGGATATATCCTCTTGTTCTTCGCACGCATGTCATTCCACATTAGACTGATGTCGTTTTACCATCGTAATCATGACAATAAGCAGACGACTACCACAACTCGCCTCTGAAGTTGTTCGGCGACAGTTCCCTGGCCTGGACAAAGGCTCCATCTGTCTCAACAATGGTGCCGGGTCTCTGGTGTACAAGGGCGTCATTGAGAGGTGTGTTACCTACAACCCAAGTGAATATTGAATCATTGTATTCTAATTTGGTCTTTGAAAAGCATTGCACATACCATGTCTAATCCCCACATGAATCTTCGCGGACTGGACACGAAGAGTCATATTGATGTCAAGAGGCGTGCTGCCCAATACTCAAGAATAGCATCATTTGTGAATGCAGATCCAGACGAAATTGGTAAGCTCCCTTCAGGATATCCTTGCTCTCAATGGAGCCTTATTATGGTCTTGCTAATCACTTTACAGCATTCGGTCCATCGACAACCGGTCTGCTCAGGACCCTGACCAACTCACTTCGCCCAAATTTGAACTCAGACTCAGAGATCGTCGTTTCTGTTCTCTGCCATGAAGCTGGAATCACTGCATGGCGAGCCTTGGCAAAGAGTCTCGGTATAGTCATCAAGTGGTGGGCTCCACCAAAGGGCAATGGTACAGACCCTAGGCTCACTCTTGGATCACTTCGGCCTCTGTTATCTCCCAAGACAAGACTTGTTGCCTGCGGTCATGTGTCGAATATCACTGGGACAATTGAACCCGTTAAGGAGATCGCAGACCTTGTCCATACTATCCCGGGTGCCATGGTATGCGTTGATGGGGTAGCTTTAGCTCCTCATCGTCCAATTGATGTCAAGAGTCTTGACGTCGACTTTTACATTTTCAGTTGGTACAAAGCCTTTGGTCCTCATATATCGCAAATTTATGCTCGTCGACGTGTTCAACAGCGCTTCTTATCCAGCCTCAATCACTATTTCTTCGAACCCAATACCTTGTCCATCAAGCTGGGCCTCGGAAACCACTGTATTGAGCTGGAACATTCTGTTGTACCCATTATCAATTATCTAGAGGACCAAGTCGGCTGGGAGTCTATTGTTGGCCATGAGCAGGCCATCACCGGATATCTTCTTGATTATCTCACGGCCAACCCAAACCTGTATACTGTTTATGGGTCGCACTCGTCAGATCCCAACGATCGAGTTTCTTTGGTCAGCTTCTCTGTGAATGGTCTTTCATCCGATCGAGTGGCACAAGAGATCCACGAAACATCAGCATGTCGGTTGATTAGTGGAGATTGCTGGTCACCTCGTACAGTCTACGATGTTTTGGGACGTGGAGATGACGGTATCATACGGGCAAGCTTGGTACATTATAACACTATGGAGGAGATGAGAACTTTTACGCAAGTTCTAGACCAAGCAGTGCGTCGCTTGAGGCACCGGGACTCTCCACCATCGGTCATGCATGCGGTAGCTGGTTAGAAACAGATTGTGTTTTCATTATAGTACATAATAATCTCCTGCTTAATTTCTATGCTCATCTTTACTTGTCACAGTTTTATGATGGGGCTTTGATCCATCTTATCGTTAAGAAGAATGCTTGATCCGCCTTTCTTAAATACTACAGCTAATTTATGCTGGATAGGCATTGTCCCTACCTCATTCTAGTCGAATGATCAAAACGTCATTGCATTAATCGTATGTTACTACCTATATCGTCTAAAGTATCACGGCTGGCCAGAGTGCTATGAAAATGATATTACATGGAACTACCTTATTGGGGGGCCATTCCACGCTCGTTTAATATCCTTGCCATGAATGCTAGCCATTATGTCACGAGTTTCTGAAGTGCTATTGCAAAAAGATTTAGATATATAAGCGTCTTCGACGCACTACCGCTAAACTCAGACATGGCTTATTGAATTTAACATTTTTATTTTTCACACAATGTCTTCTCCACAGTTGGAAACCTTTTTGTCGAATGGAAGTAACAACGGAACTACGAAAGTCAAACTCAGAAAAGAACCTTTGAAACTCAGTGGTCTGTTGGACAGTTACGAGTCCTTCAGTGTCACTCCAGTCATTGGAACTGAATTTCGTGACGCAAATGTCGTGGAATGGCTAAGAGCGAGCAACAGCGATGAACTAATCCGAGAATTGGCGATCACTAGTAAGATAATCCAAATTCTTCAGTGACATATGACTGAAGATAAGCAGTATCTCGCCGCGGAGTTGTCTTCTTCCCTGCCCAGAAAGACCTTACCAATGAGCTTCAAATGGAGCTTGCTGATCGCTTAGGGCGACTGACTGGCAAGCCAGAGTCCTCAACGCTGCACGTTCACCCTTTGCAGAACTTTAACCCCGATGAAGAAAAGCATGTCAATACTATTACCACGGACAAGGCTGCTAACCCGGCTGAGGATCTTTGGAAAAACAGACCCAGCGACATCAGAAATAGCTGGCACACTGATGCTGGATATGAGCCTAATCCTCCGGACTACTCGATCTTGAAGGTGGTCAAGATGCCACCGACTGGTGGAGGTATTTGACTTGATTCTCAAGTTACTCCAGAAGCATAAGATCTAACAGCGTTATAGACACAATGTGGGCTTCGTCATGTGAGATTTACGACAAGATCTCTCCCAGCTATCGCAAGTTTCTCGAGGGCCTCACAGCCCAGTTTTCTCAGAGACGACTACCAAAAGTGGCTGTAGAGAAAGGATTCGAGCTTTACACCCAGCCACGCGGATCTCCCAACAACGTAGGCGATAGCCTGACAACCACCCACCCGGTTGTCCGTACCAACCCTGTCACGGGATGGAAGAGCCTATTCGCGGTTGGAAATCATTGCGAGAGAATCAACGACGTGACACCGGATGAAAGCAAGCGCCTTCTCGATTGGTTCCTACAGATGATCGTCGAAGAACATGACTGCCAATTGAGGCATCACTGGGAGAATCCATATGACGTTGGTGAGTATTCAAAATCTCTCGTGACGTTCAGCAACATCTCTAACTTTGTTTCAGCCATTTGGGATAACCGTACTGTTTATCACACAGCCATCTTTGACTACGCTGGGCTTGGTGCGCGTACAGGTCATCGCACAGTTGGGATTGGAGAAAGCCCGTATTTTGACGCTGGAAGCAAGACTAGGCGCGAAGCACTGGCGTTGGAGTAGGGATATTGATTGGTGTTTCATCCAAGACGCGTCTTTAAGTATTACGTCACAGGGGGGGATTTGATACGGTCTAAAATGCATCTTGACAGGGATGTTGACGCGACGAACACGCGTTTTAGTTTGTGAAGATTTGGCAACTTTGAGACATACAGTCAGTGAGGTACGAGGTCAGCAACTTGTCACAGAAATGCAACTTTCTTTAATCTGGGGAATTCTCATTCAATAAACACTCCAGGATACAATACAAAACGAGTGAATATAACGCGATAATTAATACTCGCATATTCCAATGCTAGAACAGTCGTTACGTCGCATTTTGGTTGAGACTTGATCAACTGAATACTCTGTAGGGTAGGAAATATCTAAATTTAGCACAATCTTTGAGACCACTTCATATCGATAAGATAGTCGATAAGATTATCAAGATTAAGACGATTAGATTGCAGACCTTGCTTTTTTCACTCGTTTGCTCTCCTGAGTTTCCCACCCGGGCTCGGCTAACATACCTATTTTTAGACTACCAAGTATTAGGAAACTCAATCATGAACAAAACAATAGAGATACTGTAGAGGTGTACTGTAATGGTGGCATGCTTAAATTTGCTTATATAAATGAGCTTCGTATCAATCCAAGCCCTCTTTTAGTTCTTTGCTGCCTTCATATTCTCCCCCTAATAGAACTCTTTACATCCATACCATTCTAAGTCTATTCACTGAATACCAGGCATCATGGGGAGCATAGACCAATGCAAGAGTCCTGAGACTCGCCCTCCAAACGTTTTTCTATTTGCTCTCAACCGCACTTGTTCCCATGTTTTGTGCCGTCTACTCTCTGGCCAGCCAGGATGGATTCAGTCGAATTACCATTTCAAGCCTGCCTTTGATTTCGCCCGAGAGTCTTTCAACTGGGGACCGCTGAACTCAGTCTCCAATGAGCAACGTGAAGGTGTTGAGAGACTTCTCCAGGAAGGGTTTGACGAGATCCAAACAGAATTGGAGTCTGCCAACACCAAGGTAAGTCGCATCGACTTATACGTGTTCTTATTAACGACAATAGAATTTGTCCATGTTTCTCAAGGAACATACCTTCTATATCTGGGAACCTTCCAAGCTATCACAGCATATGTGGGGTGGACCCCCGAGCCCTTCTTTTACCGTTGACCAAAAGAGATCTTTCACGTCCACAGACATACTGAAAACTAATCCAACCATATTCCCCGACAAATGGCTGCTGTCATGGAGACCAGCCTTCCTAATTCGACACCCAGCCCTCACGTTCGAATCTTGGTATAGAGCTGAAAGTGGTGCACGATCCCTTGATCTCGCCGATAGGTCATGGGCCTTTTACACTACATATCAGTACTCTCGACAATTGTATGACTGGTTCCTGTCAAATGTCGATCCGGAATACGGACCGATTGTTGTTGATGCAGATGACATTCTTGATGGAGATACAACAATCAAAAAGCTTTGCAACTCACTCGGCATGGATGAAAAGCATATTGTTTACAAGTGGGACGTCATCCAGGCCCCAGACAACGCTGGTTGTCGGGAACTCAAGTTCATGAGCGACTATTGGAATTCAACCTCAATTGATAGTTCCAAGAGTTCGCGGGGCTTAGATATGAACGCCACATACAAAAGATGGGAGAAGGACTTTGGTCCTGAGGATGCCGCAAAGCTTTTGGTGATTGTGAAAGATTCAATGGGAGACTATGACTACTTGAAGGGGAACAAGATCTAGAATTCGGTTGTAACTTGGGGCTATCCAGTGAACAACTGACACATGGATTACCAAATACTACAAGTGAGAGCTATACATCGGGGAGTATGTTATCTATGAGATGCAAGACCAAACTCAAAAAAGTTTAATGAAGATGAGAACATGCAACACTCACCGACAAGTATCAACACCTAGTGCTGAAAAGAAGACTGAGAGCCCGCCCTACCCTCCATTGAAACAATCTGTGATTGGTAAATGTTTCCAATAGATTGAGACTTTGGCGATCCCAGCAAGATATGTCGGAACTTGTACGGCGATAAGATAAGATGCCATTCCGAGCGGGTCAGATATAAAACAAGGTTCACGAAAAGCCTCATTTACATGCTAAATTCGATGCTAATGGCTGCTTATCAAATAACTCCATGACTCGCTCGGCGGGATGGGGTTCGTTGTAACATAACCCCGGATTTGGAATCAAAAGAGGAGCGGAAACGGTGCTCGGAAACAATCGTTCACTATGGCGTTTCTGATCTGACGGAAAGCTCGGAATGGACTTCCGCTGCCACCAGCACTCTATCACGTACTCATGTTCTTATAACATTCTCCATCGATCTAGTTCAGATTAATCTTGCCAATCTGACTGCAGTCGTTACGATTAGCACAGTCTTTTGCCGCAGCATAATTTACTTTTTTGCCGTGCCAATCGTGCGATAGATTCCGAAGATATCTCTTCCACGTCACCTACCCATTCATATCCACCAATAGTATAGTTATCAATATGTCTACAGTCAACATTACTGGTATTGGCGGACGCCAGATAAGTGGTAAGCCAACACCGCATATCACTGGTCCTTTGTATAAGCTAATAGCAGCTAGTAAACACTGGACTGTTTATCAACAATGAGTTCGTCCCTGCACAAGGCAACGCCACCGTCCAAATTGAGAACCCTTTCAACGGGAAGCCTCTCGCCGAGATCTCGGCTGCTCAGGTCGCTGATGTGGACAAGGCTGTCGCAGCTGCTGAAAAGGCTTTCAGAGGGACCTGGAAGTCGACTCAGCCCTCAGTTCGAAGAAATCTGATGAATCGTTTGGCCGACCTCATCGAAAGGGACAACGAGGAGTTGGCCTCGCTTGAGTCTGTCGATGCTGGTATCCTCTACAAGGAATCTAGCGGCATGTTTGTTCCTCAAGCTGTCGAGACACTCCGTTACTATGCTGGATGGGCTGACAAGGTCGATGGTGATTCTCTACACATCCCTCAGGGTATCGCATACTCGCGTCGAGTCCCTATCGGCGTTTGTGCTGCTATCGTTCCTTGGAACGCACCACTGTGAGTGACGCTACCCCTAGTGAAACTCGCTAGGGTTTATTTGAGGCTGACCAATTATTTTATAGAATGATCACTACCTGGAAGCTTGCCGCTGCTATGGCGACCGGAAATGTACTTATTATCAAAACACCAGAGGCCTCACCATTGTATGGCCAGAAGCTTGGCCAGCTCATTGCCGAAGCAGGATTTCCCCCAGGCGTTGTCAGCATCCTCTGTGGTCTAGGAACAGTGGCTGGTTCGGCCCTTTCCGCACACCCGGCTATCCGTAAGTTGTCTTTCACGGGAAGTCCTGGCGTGGGCCGTCAGATTCTAGCTGCATCTGCCAAGACGAATCTGAAGAAGGTCAGTCTGGAGCTCGGTGGCAAGGGCCCTAGTATTGTCTTTGACGACGCCGATTTCGAGAATGCACTACAGTGGACAACAGCTGGTATAACAGTGAACAATGGTCAGATCTGTGCTGCAGGAAGCCGCATTTACGTTCAGGCTGATATCTACGACAAATTTGTCAAGGCCTTTTCAGAAAAATCAAGGGATTCCATTGCTGGAGACCCGTTGTTGTCAGAAACGACGAAAGGACCAGTTATCAACGCGGGACAAAAGAAGCGAGTTATGGAATACATCAAGATAGGCCAAGATGAGAAGGTCAAGGTCTTGCACGGAGGAGACGATTCCAAGTTGCCTACCTCGGGTCACTTTGTACCCAACACCGCGTTTGTGGACGTGGACCCTCAAGCGACTGTGATCCGAGAAGAAATCTTCGGTCCCGTTGCTTGCATTGCCAAATTTACCACCGAAGAAGAGGTTGTCAGGCTGGCCAACGATAGTTCCTACGGTCTTGGTTCGGCTGTCTTTACAAAAGACATCAACAAGGCGATTCGTGTGAGCGAGGAGCTCGAGAGTGGACAAGTCACGATTAACATGTGGGGAACCGTTAACGCAAACGTGTCTTTTGGCGGTTTCAAAGAGAGCGGATTCGGTCGTGATTGTGGCAAGGAGGCTATTGAGGATTGGACACAGGCGAAATACATCCAGGTGATGGTTCCGAAGTTGTAAGACGAATATGTAATTTCTATAGCAATCCTGTTTTCTGTTCGTGTTATCTGCTTTGAGCTGTTGACCTAGATAGGTTAACATATCTGATCCTCAGCGTCAGGTCCTCCCAAGTTTTGTGATCGTGGACTTGGACTCACGAAGCATCTCCAAGAGGTAAATTCTCACACGCCGTACGCGTTTTATCTCGTTTCTGCATGATCCACCATTGTCACGCAGCTTTAATGCCTTTGGTTAGTACAACATGACAACTCAAACAACCCTGTAGACCTCTGCTGAAACTGGTTAGACAGGTCTTGTCAACTGGTCGTCCACTAACCGCGGCCCAGAGCGATTCCGAGGCCACAGTTTAATTTCATGGTCTAACCAATTTTGGGGCGGTCATCACAATGCCGATTCCGATTCTGTAGGGACTTATGTGCTGTGACAGCGTGTGAACGTGTTGTAATTGATACATAGGGACGGCCAAGCGTTTTTTGCATTCGTATCAAGTTCCCTTCAAGCGCCATTTTGCCTTTGAATGCGTTACCAAATGACCCTGAATTCTAGAAAAAGAAGGAATCGTAGTCTTTCAATATTTCAGCCATGTCCGCAGAGCGAAAGACAGCGAGATCCTCGGTGGTGAAGTCCATTTCACGCGACCCTGGAGCACCCGTGGACACGAATGGCCATGCTCCTTCAACTCTAGGAATACTGTCGAATGACATGCTCTGCACCGGAGAACTTTCATCAGATTGATTGCCCGCAACTACAAGGTTGGATGGACCCTCGTAGTTGATCCACATTGGCTGGGAGGGTTTTGGGCCAGATGTCGTTGGCGACGGAACAATTGTTTCTGTCTGCGGTTCCACAACCGCGCTGCTTCTTGTTTGTTGAAGTGGTAGTTGATGAACCGCTGGCCATGTGCTGAGTGAATTCGTGAGCACATCCTGTTGTTCCGGCTGCTGGAGATGTGCTATAGGTTCCGAATTCATACTGGCTGCCCCGTTGTTGACTTGTGAGACGCCGTCCAATGTTGTAGTATCTCTGGCCAGCTTCTGAAAATGTGACGGTCTAAGACTCTGTCCGTTGGCTTCGAATATGAGCTGCTGGATGCCCTGCAACTTATTCTTCAGTTTCTCAGAAATAGGCGACTTCTTGGCTAGTTGTCCTATGAATTCCATCGCCATGAAAACATCTGCCAGACACGATGAATGATTGGACGCCTCAGGTGAACATAGAACCAAGAGTATTGAAGACAACGCTGTTTCTAGAAAGTGATTGAAGGTTTTGTGCTGGGCATAGTAGATGTCGGTTTCGCGAGCGACCGTAAGAAGTACATTGATGGTGCCTTGAGCTACTTGGATCATGGTGCGAGTTGATGAGGGATCAAGGGTATCCGCTTCCAACCTCGTAGCGAACTTACGATGAATGACTATCCTCATTTGATTGGCTCTTAGATAGAGCAACAATCGAAGTCTGTATTCACCCCGTGGTTCTTTAGATGAGTCGAAAATATCCTGCGGGCCTTGGAATCGTAATCTCTCTGGCAAATTCTGTTGCCACTGCAGAACGCGGAACTCGAGGAAATCGCGCGTCGACGTGGATGACGCAGCTGAGGGAGAAGGGTTGAACAATGACTTTCGGACATCAGAGGCGATGCCACAGTATGAAATCATTTGTTGTAAATATGCCGACGAGATACTTCCGTCCTGTTCAATCGTTAACCATCATTGTTCGCTCCGCATGTCTAGATCAGCCCAGTGGCACTTACATCCGGCTTGGACTTCCGGGTGATATCGGTGTCTGAGAGGGCAAATGGCAGTCCTGTACCAAAGCTCCATCTCCTGTCTAATGTATAGACAGTCCAGAAAAATCTATCGTCAATGTCATTGTCACAGCCGTTGTTGTCTTCGCAATCGAGTTCCTGGAGCAAGCGAAGAACAGTGCCTGTCGTTCTCCATGCCAGGACCTCACGGTCGACCAGGAATGAATAAACAGCCTTCGAAACAAACAGGATCAGCATGCTAAACGTGAAGCTAGAAGATAGTGTGAGCCAAGAGAGTTGATGGAGCTTACAGTGAGAAGTAGTAGCACCATGTGTTCACGTTTAATTTGTCCAGTGTGGACTTGGACTAAAACGATCCCATGAAGTTCTTGAATCGCAGGATCAGCCACCTCGACTGCGCTTGCGTCCTTGATACAGGACAGTACTGCAAGTACAAGAAAGGCGATATCAGCGGCATACTGATGGTTGGTACCAGGAGAAAGCTTTGGTGAAGCAGCGTCTTGTTTTGCGGCATCAATCTCTTTAAGAAGCTTGTGTACGTCGAGAAGAGGATATTGAAGACCGACTTCTTCGTCCCAAAGCTGCAACACTGCCATCCAGGTCTCCATGTTGAAAGCTGCGAGGGCCCCGCCTATGGAACCAACAGCCCGATATTCGATAGCCCGACGAATCTGATCAACTCCTACAAAGTTTGAGGCGGATGTTCCTGGAAGCCTTCTTGTCGCATTGTTGCTGACAGAACCAAAGTTATTCTCGCCTAGGCGAATATAGTAATCAAAGTTTTCAGACCTCAAAGGTACCGAGCTTGCACCAGAACAGTCACTTGACACATCGTTCGTCAGGTCGCGTTGCTGACGCACAGGATTTCCATTGTCCACATCTGTTGTTGACCGTGAAATAGCCCTTTTATTCCAGATTAGTATTCATATAGAGAATGTGTAAGGGATAAGCTTCCGAGTTTTTAGTACTTACGAGTCTCGACGTCCTGAACGATACCGAGTCGTTCGTGGATAGGAACATGTTGCTTTATGCTCACGGCAACGGTCACAGGGATCGCCACCGCTGCATTTGCTCTTTCGTCTTCGACATGTGTCGCTGAGATTCTCGAATTAGCCTACACCCGACTAATAAAGCAGTGAATAGCACAAGACACTGCAACTGCGATCAAGGGGGCATACCAAGCTACAGTCGTGTATGCAGGTCGGCGACTCCGCTGTTTCGTTGTCTCCATATAAGCAACAGGGGCACCAGCGGTTATGGAAGTGTTTGAGGGGGGATGCACTTGTGAATCCGAGCCAAGTCTGAGATGTCGGAATGAAAGGTCACATTATAAAAGAAGGAAATTAATAATAAACCAGGCGGTAGATAACTATGGGGAACACGGCTTAATGCGGGGTAGCAAGCTAACTGAGACACTAACTAGGTCTATCCGGCTATGGAAAGGATTAACACTAACACAACACTTGAAGATCCAATTAGATATCAAGAATTACTGAAGCCGAATCCCAGACTAAGAGCAACTATTGGAATCATGATTAAACAAGTTGGTAAAGCTTCTGATCGTTAACATAATATCCAATGGTGCAGAAACATTGCGTTGTCCATAATCCAATTCAGACTGCCTGGAACTTGGCAGGGATGTCAGAAGCGCTGGTCGCTTTGATGCTGATCTCAATTCTGTTGAGTATGTCCATGTTAACAAGGGATATAACTAACGTGACTGCATGAAAAAAGATCTTACATTTGCTCAAAGTTCTCATCACTGAGGCGACTCAAGTCATACTCAGTCCCGTCAGGTAGAACAAGGGCATCAGGTCTCTGGCACTCAACCTTTGCATTTGATGAATCCCTTTTGAAAACACCAAAATTATATTGAAGCCCAGTGAAGTTAAGCCCAGTATTCCGAATGCAAACACTTCTGCCCCATTGACTATCTGCTCCAGCCACGAGCTTCGTACAGTTACCGCCGTTGTATCCGAACAGGCGTGCTCTATACCCGTCTTGGATACCTTGGAGAGCAAGAGACTGAAAAGGAGCATCGGTGGTGTCAATGCCACAGCAAGTGTTTCTCATCAGGTTCTTGCAGCGTAAGTAGCTGTCGAAGCCCGCACCGGTACCCCTGACTGTGCAGTCAGGTGTCATATACAGGAAGGCATCTATAACTCCAATGGCAGCCATGGTGTGGAGGCGGTAGGTTGTGTCGTGGTAGATATGCGGTGAGAGAAACTACTGAAATTGAGGTTCTGGGAGGATCAGAGTCGAAGATAATCTTGGATTCAAAACTCACTACGATCACCAAGATGGAAGCCACGCTATTTAAAGTACGCTGTTTAGCTTCAGGATAAATTCTATGCTTCGCGTAGATAAGGTGCTGTTTTCAACCGGCGGAGCCTTCGGTGCTTTCTCTTTCTGGATCAGTTCAATCATACGACAATTCTACATCAAATAATATTCTTCCTGCGCCTGTAAGCAGCATTATATTGATAGGAAGAATTGGATAATATCCAACTCGTTATGCAGAGTCGTTTTTAAGATGCATCATATAGGCTAATAACATGGATATATTCATTGAGTAACGTTGGAGGCCAAAGGTTATAGCCACAAGATGTGGGTAAATAGAAACGGTTTAGGAAAACCTTCTGAGGAACAACTTTATAGTAGCAGTGGTTCAACATCTTTCTGCAGTGTATATCAAGTGACTAGAACATTGGAAATTGAAGTTATCGAGGGGGAGCACAGAAAGCTACATTTCGGTTCTAAAGCAAGGCTGATACCAGCTAAAAGGGCAGTGGTTTGCTTTCAGTTTCACTTATTAATAATTTGGCACGCCTCACCACCTTAGGATTGATAACCTTGGCAAGCTCATCTGGGCTGAGCTGTCTACGAAAATACATCAAGTTGGTATGGCTCCTATAGTATTCTTAAAAGAAAGCCATACGCATCAACAGAGATTAACTTGGATTTCGGGAGTTGTTATGCTATTTATCTCCATGTATATTTACTCAGACCAGACGACATCCAGTCTTCTTTGTGATATAATCATACTGTACTAGACTAGCATGCCAAGGATTAACCACGATGAAGCTGTAAAATAAAGCTGCATTTCTGAAGCTAAGCAAAGGTCTTGGCATGTCTCCACAACTTGTGGGATCATCTCAGGTGTGATGAACGTGATAACTATTGCATAACTTCTAGCACATGAGTTGGGTCATATGCTTCTATTGGATTCGGCTCACAGTCGAATATCAAAACGATTGAATAAACAAACATCAAATCACAGACCGCCATAAAACTCCCCATTGATAGGCCACCCCGCATTTCGTATAAAGGAATCGCCGGTAGGATTCTCGCAAAGCCGTCAGCCAAGAACCCCATGGGGTAAAACGTGTCGCTGCCAACCCCAACTTGACGTAAAGCTAGCATTGGCAGCGTCAAAACCGGGTCACAACCTCAAAAAGCATTGTGAATTGGCGCTTGGCGGGCGATCCTCGGATTTACATAACCTCAATGTTCCCTCCGCGCTTGGTCTGATGAATCAATGCACTGTCGTTCATACTTGTATCTACTATCTTTAAGACTTATCCAGTTCTATCGCCGTCCCAGTCACTATGCCTACCGCCACGGAGTTCTGGGGTTTCAATGCCTATAATCTGGGTCCTCTGACCACAACATTCACCGCGCCATCCAGCTGTGCAACCGGGACAGATCATCATGTTTTTGTCAACGCAAGTGAACCTGTTAGGATTTTCGGCGTTCCTACATGCGGTCCTATGAAATTTGGGGATTGCATTCCCAGCGCGAGTTCATGGGAATCTCTCCATGAACATACCACCGAGTTTGTGCAAGGAAAATACGCTTACTTCTCACCTGGTCTCGCTTGTCCTTCGGGCTGGAGTACTGTGGGAGCTCTAGCACATGGTGGCGATGGTGGCGACAAAGCTAGTGCCTCGGGTGCCCTGGAAAGCCCAAAATGGGATGAATTCATGAATCCTAATTACCTTCATCCAACCGAGTTCTGGCTTGGGCTTTTGGAACCCTCTGAAACTCTTGCCTTTTGCTGTCCCAGGCGAGTCAATACTTTCCTTGAAGAGTCCAGCAGTGGCTAACAAGTGCAGTGATTACCGGGCAGATGCCTTTGGGCAGTGCGTCTCTACTATCGGTCCGACCGAGTCGTACACCTATTCCGAGATGTGCTTGACATTCAACAGAGATAAGATGATACCTATCAGTACCTGGGACGGCACCAGTCTGCCAGATAATCGTCTGGTGTCTTTTGCTTCTGCAACAGACGAGGCCTTGACGACACTAGATGATCTTTTCTTGACTGGGACTGCTGTTAAGGAGTACTGGGCTATAGCCACCTATGTACCCGCCGTGCAGCTGATCTACAAGGAATCTGATAAAGAGGATGACAAGAATGACAAGGAAGGTGACGATAAGGACGAGGAAGATGGCGACAGTGATTCAGGCGATGGCAATGCTGCTTCAACTACGACTCCGCGATCAGGAGTTGTGAGTGTGCTTGGTATTACCTTGGGACTGCTCGCAGGGGCTGGAATGCTCCTATAGTGGTGCTTGACAATACCCAGGATATTTTGAACATTTTAGTCGCATGTACCTATCAGTGCTTTATCATTGGTATAATGTATCTCATCCTCCTTCTTGATCCTCCGCGTTGAAACCTATGAGTTACCTCGGCGAGTAGTGGAACCTGACCTAAGTGTTCTAAACATCTTCAGGTTGTTTAGATTGTTCCGAACTACCCCTGCCACTCCGTATCAATTAGCTTTCGTGAGAGACCGATCATACACGGATAGAAACGTTCCCTTCTTTTCAGAAACGGCGAAGGTCAGTACACAGGCCCAATGACGTGTCTTTCAAGGACAACTGATCTTGCTCTTTAACGGGCAATTCGGCAATATTAGCAAAATACAGACGAACACGAAGATCAGCTTGCGTAAGGTGAGTTTCACATACCCTTGTCATCTGATATTATCCGGGGCCTCAATGGTCTCGCCAACACTCGAAACCTCCGAATCCCCTAGTTTCGCTCCTGTTACATCCGGCCTAGTCCACATCCGAGTTCCAGGTTACGGCGCTCCAGCCTCCACCATGAGATAGAATCGCCAAGGGAAAGCTTAGCTGTAGATCGGTAGGATCTGAAACTCCAACACGTAAAATAAATTCACTTTCTGGGGTAACATGATACTTCAAACGAACCAAGCTTGGCGTTTGATGTCTCAGCAATGTTTACGAAGATAAGCTTTTCTCAAGGAATCTATTTCGAGATTGATCTTACGATGTGCAGCTATAGAAAATGTGTTGGGTTGTTGTGATTGCATTTCCCTATAAGAAGTGTGCTGTTCGATGTGTCTTGGATTTTATCATCAGCTCATCAAACCAACACTTCTAGACTAACAGAATCGCTTGACGCGACATTTCCTTTCTTCAATTCTTCAAGCATTCAGGTTTTGCTTTTGGTTATAACTTGTTCTTTCACTTTTTCTTATTTCTCTCTACCAAATTTACTGCTGCGCAGTAATCTCCATTCCGAGCATTTTCCCTCTTAATCAACATGTTTTTCACCAATGTTGTTGTCGGCGTCTTGGCCGCTCAAGCTGTTTCAAATTCCGCAGCACCTCGCCCAGCACAAGCTGGCAAGTATGCGGTATGTATTTCTATCCCTTTCATCAAGACTATTCTAACAAAATACCAGGCCTTGATGGCTGTTGCTGCTCTACCAGTCTCTGGTGCACCATTGATGGGGCTCATCGAGCCAAGATTCGTAAGTTTCAGTCCATTGCTTTCTCTCTCCCTTGCTAACAGTCGTGCAGTCTAACTACAAGAGAGGCCGAGATGCTGAACGTGGGCAAGACGCACAGAACGATGATCAGGAGCAAGATGCTCAAGACGAAGAGGATACTGAAGACGACCAAGACGACCAGAAAGAACAAGGCGGCAAACAGAAGAACAACGGCCAGAACAACCAAGGCAACAACGGCCAGGGCAACAATGACCAAGGAAATGGTCAAGACGACAACCAAAACAACGACAATCAGAATGGAGGACAAAATGGCAACAATGGCAATGGCCAAGGCAATGGAGGAAACCAGAAGGGCGGCAATGGTAACAACATGGCCACGGAGACTCTAGTCACTGAAACCCAGACTGGTGCCGCCGCTACGGATGCTGCTGGTACTGATGCCGCTGCTACTGACGCTGCCGGTACTGACGCTGCCGCCACTGATGCTGCCAACGCCACCCAGGATGCTGCCGTTACAGAAACCGCTTCTCTTGTTGTTGGAACTGGAGCTGCAAATGGAACTGTTGCTGCTACGACCACCGATGCCGCAGCCACAGCTGCCCCTACAGCTTGTAAGGCGAAGAAGGGCAACAAGAACGGCAAAAACAATGGTAACAACAACAACAACGGTAACGACAACGGCAATGCCGGTAATGGAAATGGAAATGATAATGGAAACGACAACGCCGCCGATAATGGAAATGGCGCCGATAACGCAGGCAACAAGAATGCGGGAGATGCAGCCAACGGTGATGCTGCCAACGGTGATGCTGCCAACGGTGATGCTGCCAACGGTGATGCTGCCAACGGTGATGCTGCCAACGGTGATGCTGCCAACGGTGATGCTGCCAATGGTGATGCCGCCAACGGTGATGCCGCCAACAACGGGGACGCTGCTCAAGGAGATAACGCAAAGGACAAGGCTGGAAACGCAAATGGCAACGACGACAATGCAAAGGACAATGCTGGTAACGCTGGCAACGCAGCTGATGGTAACAATGCAGCCGACGACAACGCCCAAGATGGCAATGCTCAAGACGGCAACGCTCAGGATGGCAATGATGCGGCCAACAATGGTGACAAGGCGGCCAAGGACGGAGCCAAGGCAGATGGTAATGCCAATGGCGATGCTGCCTGCAAAGCCAAGCGTGGTATTCTCGGCGATCTTCTCCAGAAGTTGCAAGGAGGTGCCGCTGGAGATGATACTGCAGCTGATTGCAACAACTAAATCAGTTGTTGCAACATTCTGATAGGTATTAAATAATTTTGGACGATTTTACGAGCGGTGATCATCGGTCTGCTGGTACAAGACTGGTATCGCGGTTCATGGGTGCTGGACACCAACGGGCTGGCCCAGGATCATACCAAGATTCTTCTCCATATATAAATACTACTTAATACTATAATTCACCTTGAACAACATACTTGCATCACTGAATATCTCATCAACACAAATAGAGAGCATCGAGAACACTGCGAAATAAACTTATATGATCATGTATTTTCACCAAAGTTTGACTTTCTACAGCATATAGTGTTAAGAGTACGTGAGCCACCCATGCCAAGCATTCCTCATACGCTCCGCCCTGTCCACAGTCAAGTAAGCCGAGTTGGCCAACCTTTGCTGCAACTCCTTAAACTTGGCTGTTGGCGCGCCCTTCTCGAACAACATGTCTAGCTCAAGGTAAGACAGACCCTGAGTCTCTGGCAGACGGAAATAGCAATAAATGAAACAAAGGAGAGCAGTGGCGGCATAAACAAAACACGACTTGCCCTGCATGTTCCACGCCGTTGGGTTCAGCATCTGAGGAACGACCACGTTGTTGATGATCATGAAGATGTTGTAGATGACGCGCGCAAGAGCGATGGTTTTGACGCGTAGACGGGTGGAAGGAATCTCGGCAACGATGACGTAGCATGCTGGACCGATGCTGAGGTTGTAAAGGAAGGTTGTTGTGATGAGGATTGCTCCGAGTGCCCAATTGAGACCCTTTTTACCATCGAGTACAATGGACACAACACCACCAGCAGTAAGCATGACGACAGCGGCACCGAGGCCAGCGAGATACAGCTTACGACGACCGATGTGAGACAGCAAGAACCAGGAGATGATACCTCCGACCAAGGCCATACCATACATGCCAGTGGACAAGCTGAATGACTTGGAAGAGTCAAAGCCGGCTTGCTCGAGGAAGTAAGGTGCGTAGCCAGTCAAGATCCAGCCACAAAGGGCCTGGACGGACCAAACCATGCACGAGATCTCGGTACGACGAAGGTTTGCGCCTTTGAACAGGTCCATGTAGCTTGAGCCGCCGTAGTTGAGCTTACGTTCAATACGGTTGGTATGTTCCATGACAGCGATAGTATCATCGATGTCAAGCTGAGACTGCTTGGTGAGGCGCTGAAGGGCATGTCTAGCCTCGACCTTGCGCTCACGACGGATAAGCCACCCTAGTATGTCTGTTAGGTTTATGCTTGTAAGTTGGGAAGGAGATTATGAGCTTACAAGGACTTTCAGGCGCAAACATGATGCCGACGAGAAGAGGTATGGCAAAGGCCCATTGAAGAGCGAACGGTAGACGGTAGGACCATTCAGATTCGTTGTGAACAAGGGATCGCAAGACACCAGTACCAAGAAGCTGACCAATGACCCAGCACATGTTGACATTGCTGAGAAGACAGGCACGGATGGCTGATGGTACGACTTCGGCAGCATATGTGGCTGCGAGTGTCTGAATGACACCCCATGAGATACCTACCAGTCATAATTAGTATGAGGAACTACATAACAATAGAGAAGGAAAGGGAAAGTATGGCTCAGTACTTACCACAAAGAGCTTGAGAAGCTACCAATACAGCAATGTTGTGAGCAAAGAAAGCTGGGAAGACAGCGATGCACATCCAAGCAAGACTGATGAGCATCATCTTCTTGTACCCGATGCTGTATGTGATCCATCCATGCAGCAACAGACCAATGACTTCACAAGCAATGGCAGATACTTGTAGTGCTGTCTGCCAAAGCGGTGATATCTCGTAGAGTGGCCCGTTCGGCGTCTCAAATAACTCGCCATAGCGTTCTCGAAAGGCAGGAAAAGCTACGAAACCGGCAACAAGACTCTTGTCGTACCCCTCCATGACGACAGTGAGGAAGAGAAGTAAAGACCAGAAGATAGCTTTAGGGAACTGCCGACAGCAACTCAAAATAGTCATATCCTTTTCATTATTGAGCGCACGACGCACTTTCTCGCCTGTGTCGTCGGAGCTGTGTGATCCACGAGGAAGCCATAGTATCTCGACAGCGTTATTGTTTGGGTGGTTCTCCGGAAGGTCGAAGGCGTTGGATGCATCTTGGATGACGGGGACTTGGTTGCCTTCTGGGTCGTGAACCTTTGTCTCGATCTCGGTGACACGAAGGATGCCTGCTTTGGACTGGACAGGCAGGAGGACTATCTCGTCTTTACTGCCATTGTCGGACGAGGATGATTTCCCTGAGCCGAACATGGTGATTGTAAAGAGAGACTGAGATTAAAAGAGAGATGAAAAAGGAGTGGATGCCATGGGGCGTTTTAGATGATTGATGTCATCCGATGTGAGACTGTCAGATGCAGATGCAGGTCCTGGTTCTGGTTGCATTTATCCCGCGGACACAGACAGGCATATATAGGATCGACAACACATGGACCCTCTCGGTTAGAACTTGGGATGAGTGTCCGTGCTTCCACCTGTTGCATAAAGAACTAGCTGGGGTAATTGAATTGCCCCATGCGCCCCAAGCTGGATGTCGTCGTACGTAGAAAAGTAATAGCTTGAGACTACGTGCAGATATAACGGCCGTTCTTCGGCGCTGCTCACTTTTCTCCATGGGCAGAGAGTGGATACTTTGATGAGAAACTGGAGAAGAAAGAAAGGGTCGAACCAGAAAAGAATAAGACTAGCTGGACATTTTCCCCAAAGGGTTTGGTTCTTGCGGGGGAGCGTTTGAGGGGCAGAAGCGAAAGGGAACACGGCAAGAGAAAGACAAAAGAACACCATTCCAGTCGTGTTACACCGTTGATGGATGTGAGATCTTGTTCCCCCCAGGGGGTTCCAGAAGCTTGGACAGAGCTTCGATCATCTAAAGACGATGCGGCTCTTTGTTAAAGCTGTTTTCTTTTTTTACAACTGCCTGTCGATCTCCCTGGAACATGGCACCGGCAGGGATCGCATGACATGGCACCATCATCTTAGGCTCAAGCCAACAGGTTGCTGCTGGTGCACCGGGGACTCGGATCAGCGAATAGAACTGTTCTAGATCCGATCCTTCGCGTCTTGTCACTTGATTCTTACAGTCAATAGTAGCACGACTAGCACATCCTACCTCCCTCTTCAGGAAATGCACAATCCTTGAAACGTAATAATTTAGGTAAACTGTCAAAGAGCCTCATTAGACAAGAAAGAGCTTTCACGGGTGCTTGTCTCACCATGGTCCACAACTGATTCTGTATCCACTCCCTCATCCCATGGGGAACTGGAATTGTGTGTGGGGATTGGCTCGGAAGAAAGGAGAGTCGATGAGTCTAGTCTAGCTTGGCTTTAGTCTGGCCTGGTACCCCCTATTACGTACTGACAGTCAGACACGCTGGACTGACTTCTCTGTTGGACCTTCAGCCCCGAGAAGACAGCATCAGCAGATCAACACTGTGTGGCGTGGCGTTATGATTCCGCACGTTCTGGCTAAAAGAAATTTTCGCCAGTCCTGGCTCGTCATGCAAACGCCAGCTGAAGAAGCAAGGTCCATCTGACAGCGACTCTCCGGTAGACATAATGCCAACTAAAGACTTCCAGAGCCCTTTAAACTCCTTCTACGGCCTTCCCGAGCAACGTCCAGTCCAGTCTGTTCTCTGTTTTAGATATTCAGCCCTCGGGAAAGCGTCCCGGATCTACTGAGACCAAGGTATGCTACGCAGACCAAATCGAGTTATGGCCTCCGCCTGGCGTGTGACATGTTGATCCACCGTTATTAACCGAGGCTGGGCGTGATATGTCATCAATTGAGGTGCTAACCGTCAAGGGATGTTATTTCCGAGGAACATTGGTTCGCATCGGATTATGTCGGCTTTCTTCGTATGAACCCCCAGCACGATAACTGCCAACAGCTGAAGTGATTGAAGAATGCATCAGCCAAGAGATGATGTGCCATAGGTGCAGATCAAGCGCATGTGCTAGTGACTTAGTCTTGTCTTTTGCGGGTGTTCTCCTGGCTAATGTGAAGGGGTGGTCTTTGAAACTGCCCAAACGGTGATGGCGGATGGTCGACGCCATGTGTCTTTTCGGCGCGTCTCGGATTTAGGTTTAATAAGACATTTTTAGATAAGAGTGAGGCTAGAACGCGACAAACGTGTGTGTGCGTACCCTAGAGCGTGAATGCACGTCTTGGTGTTGAAACAAACTGGACAGTGCTGCATTTGGGATGATTTAATTAGAGATAGGGCAAAGGCAGGAAAGAAACATGACGTTTCTGTGAGTTTTAGGTGTTCAATTGTAAGCGGTGAGAAAAGACGAAGAGTGACAGCTTGACAATTGAGTTGACCGGGGTGTTGGAGTTTCTCACATAAACTATCCGTACATGTTTGAGTTGAAACACCAACTGAGCATTGGATGAATTCAATCAATCTAAAGATAGAATTAATATCAGGCTGAAACGTTTAATCATACTGATAAGTGAAGTAATAAATAAAAACCAATTTGTTTATTTATTCGCGGGTTTCCCATCATGTCGGTGATTGATGTCAACGCGAGACGACCTTGAATTCCCCAGATTTTGCTGTCAATTCACGACAGCCGCTAAAAAATGACGTAGACTAGCCACATTTTTCGCGAGGAATATTTATTCGGCCCTTCTCGTGGAATGTTGAGGGGAAATAAAGTTGGTGATAGGATGCGGGCCTAGACGTGGGTTAACGGCCCTTTTATTGTCAAAATGAGGAGGCGGGGACTTGCCAGAATCCGGGGTTGAAACGGTGATGCAGGATGTAGATAAGAAGTCGTGACATGGAAAATAATGAGCAGATTCAATTTATTGTTAATAGTTGTGATAGCATCAACGGGCAACAGTAGACAACCATCATTCTAGACATACATAGTATCCAAGGCTAACGCATATTATAGCCAAAGACCCACAATGAAAAGTGCCGCGATAGTCTCTGATAATCTTCGTCACACAAAGTGCCGTTTGTCGCGGCAGTTAAAAGGGGTAGCGATGTAACCTTTACTATACAAGAACTTGCAAAGCCAATCATCGCAACCCGTTATCCGAGGATTGCGACCTCAGGCGTCCTAATCTAAAGCCATGTAGAACGAAATTATTCTTCATTGCCGATACGAGCACAATTCATGTTGAGAACGTGAACAAAGAACAAGAGATTAATGCCTCAGGTCTACATGGTATGCGTGCACACCAAGATATGCTGAACGAGTTTGCATCATCCGGCATCATATTTGCTTCATCGTACTCTAGGCACGGTTCATATATGTCCAAGAGCATTGATATTTAACCTGCTGCAAAAATGAAAACCTAAAATCACCAAACATCTATATCTTTCTAGCCCATCAAGCTGAAACCTGGAGAACACAACGACCTGCGACCTGACCAGTCGCCAATTTATGTACCCAATCATCAAGATCCTCAAGCTTGCCCTTTGACAGAATCGGCTATAATCAATCAGTAAAAGACCATCAATACCTCATAGACAATACACTTACGTGAACAAGCCCTCTGGCAGTAAAGTCAAGAGCTTCCTCAACATCCTTCATACTCCCCGTGACACTACCCACGATCTTTAGCCTTCGCAGCGCGACAAGCATCGGCGGTGCTCCAGCAAGAACAGTAGGATCCTGGGGAAGTCCTACAGCAACGACCGTTCCATTTGGACGAAGATAGTTTGGAGCTGATTCGTACGCTGCTCGGGTTGCGGCTGTGACGATGACGCCGTGGGCACCGTGTGTAGTGATCTTGAGCACTTGAGTCGCGATGTCTTTGGTGGTCTTGAAGTCGATATAGACTTCGGCTCCGAGTTTGAGACACAAGTCGCGCTTCTCGTCGCCTCCGTCAATGGCAATGACACGCATGCCCATTGCTTTGGCATATTGGACTGCGAAATGTCCGAGACCTCCACCTGCGCCAGGAATGACCAGCCACTGTCCTGGAGTAACTCCAGATCTAGTTGCAGGTTAGAACACCCTGCAAGTAAATGATATCTTGACTCACCTTTTGCAAGCAGTATACGCGGTAACACCGCCACACATAATAGGTCCAGCCTCTTCATCAGTAACACCATCGGGGATCCTGGATGTATATCTCCCATCCGCAACAACATACTCCTGGAATGTCCCCGGCACTGAAAACCCACTGTTTGTCTGCTCTGGACAATGTACCTCATCAGAACCAACCCTACAAAAGTCGCACTCGCCGCAGACGCTGGCAATCCACTTCACGCCAGCTCGGTCACCAATCTTCCATCGTTGCTCCATACCTTCGCCCACTGCTGCAACAGATCCGGCTCCCTCGTGGCCAGCGATGCCTTCGGTGACGTCCTTCATACAGAGCCCAAAGTCACTCCATTCGTCGTGGAGAAGAGATTTGTCTGAGCCACAGAGACCGGTCCAATTGACCTTGACGAGAATTTGGCCTGGACCTGGCTTAGGCACGGGAACTGTCTTGATGGGAGCTCTTGAATCTGGGCCGGATCCTTGACGGACTGCTGCGCGCTGTTGAGATGGAATTTGTACGGTCATGTTGAAGATTTGACGAGAAGATTGAAAATATTGTTAGATCGATGACTTGATGATTTTGACAATCAGATGAAACGATGCACTTGGAGGGAATCGGGATATTTATATATGTTTTCCCGAACGTCATAACATACGATACGTAACCGAGGTGTCGTGACCTTTGAGACACGGGAACGCATTACCGCCTCTTGTATCACGTTATCCAATTATACGTGAGATCTCAAGGTAAAAAGATCTATCTGCAAGTAAACAGCCAATAATTGAGTCTTCAGAGACCGAGGTACGGATAACAGACACCCGAGTACTAGAAGGATTCCTGAGATCATGGCAAAAGCAGGGATCTCAACTGAGACGATCGAGAACGGACGAGTCAGACAGTCTGAGGTGGTCTGAGAACCCCTCATGACCAGCGGAATCAAAGCGGAAAGAGATATTGTGACAAGGAAGAGGGGATTTTGTGCTGATCATTCAGAGCCTATCTCCAGGTTTGGCTCTACAAGTGTCCGTTGGCCCGATTTGCATACCCTTTTCTCCCCGCAAAGCACAACGTGGCTGTGGGTCCAGATAACTAGTCAATATTGACATCAGGTATTTAATCATTGGAAATACAGTTCTGAGTGGTTGGAAGTCAATGGGTCGTCTCCATAGCCACGTTCTGTTTTGACGATGGGATGCGGGGAAGTTGAGCTGATGTATGCTGATCTCATAGAAGGCTAGTGGCACGGATGACTCGAGAACCCTTCAAACCTTTGACTTAACTTGTTACGATTAAAGGCCAATACCCTGCGTCAATCTGGTGGATCTGATAGTTGTTGTTGAATGGCTCGGCAAATAGTTCGGCACCGTTTCCTCGGTCAGGGCTGCTTCCGCGGATCAACAATGGTATCCCAAATACATTTGCCGAACGGTATGTGTACGATAGTACCATTGCCTTTCGGATCCTCTACCCGATGGAGCAGTGTTGAAGATCGGGTAGGTGGTTGTGATGTTTGAAGCGCTCAGTGGCATTGCTACAGAGCATGTCTGCACGAAAGCGGGCGAGAGAACATCATAATACGAGGGCGATAGGTTAAGTCATCATATGAAATAGCAGCTTCTAATTGCTCAACTACCAACGAGCTTGATACCTCTGTGAGACCTAACAGTTTGATTCAACATTCATAAAGATTGGTGTAATGGTACAGCTTTCGATAATCCATAGGTAGGCCAAGACCTTAGCCATGCTTCACATTAATTCAATCCATGGTAGCATATCCTGCTGCCCCCTCTCTTCAAACTCCTTCCTCCAAAACCTCTTGTGCCTTTTGTTGAGAAGACCCTTCGGATTTCCCCTCTTCACAAGAACATCAAGAATCTCAAGATTACCCTGCTTCATAGCAACTTGCATCGCCTTTCGCACATTCTTCCCATTCCTCTCCGCCCCAATATCGAACAGAAGCTCAACCATCTCCAAGTCCCCTCTGCTAGTGGCAAGCTGCAAAGATATATCTCTTGGCTTCTCACTATCCACCAACGTTTGGATATCCTCATCTTCGAGATCGTTGGAGAAGTGTGTTGGGCCAAGGCGATAGCCTAGTTCTACCAGCCTTCTGACTAAGGGCATAGAATCATCCAAAACAGCACGATGGATTCTTGCCGTTCCCCAAGAAGCTAATGTATGCGCCGCGTAGGAGTGTTTATACGAGGACTTCGTCCACCAAACACCCTCGGTCTCAATAAAACCGTCCATGATAGCATCATAAACGACATTGAATACATCGACACTCGTCGTCTTGTCTAGTATCTTGCTCAGATCGATAGCTGCACTCTTTCTGCTGCTGTAGTATGTGCGCCCATTCCAATCGAGCTCATGCTGGAGTCCTGGGTGAATGACGTTGTATTTTGTTAACGATGGACCGGATATGACTGCAAAGCGCAGCCACTTCAACCTTTCCGCGGTTTTCGATTCGTCGATGATCTCTTGTCTGACAAGTTCTTGCTCCGGAGAGTATTCAGAAAGGCTGTCTAGTAATATAGTGGCACAAGCCATATTTTCTATTTGTACAACCATTCTGGCAGAGTTTGCGAGCCGCACAAGAGAGCGTCCGCACTCGGGTTTGCCGAAGCCGAGTTTTATGTTGGCCCCATTCCGGTCGACCTCCGGGCTCCATGGTGTAAAGGGTGCCGTCATTTCAACCTCCCAATTGGCAGATTTATCGATGTGTTTTTGGACGCCGAAGTGATCGAGACAAGTGACCAATTGCTTTTTGGAAAGTACTGTTCGCAAGATATCAGGCTCGTTGAGATAGATCGACATAGCAACCAACCCATCGCGCACAACAGCGCACGTTTCATCCAGGTACGACAGTGGAATGATAGTGGCTTGATACAGTGGCTCGCCGGTGAAGAAATCGTGTCGATCATGTATATATCCGTGCTTCACTGCGACCTCGCAGACAACTTGGACCTCATCCTCTATGGTGGTACTGCATGATGGATTATGATCAAGTCTGTACCGCTTCATATGTTCTGCAATAGCTTTTAGCATGATGTGATCTTGGGTTGGTGGCTTCCGCTTGATTTTGCCCAATGTTCGAGCTTTCAAGTATCTTATGCAAAACTCGTTGCTCAGAATGAATTCGCGATCCATTGAATCATTGACGGTATCATCAGAAAGCCTTGATGACGTTTTGAAATATATCGGCATTTCATCGTGTTCATCATTGTCGGAGTCACTGGAGCCATCAAGAAGACATGGGTATGTGTAGCCCTCATCCTCATCGATCCTCTCATGACGAACTTTCGTTCCACGCACGGGGTCCCAATACACCGCATTTTTAAGTATGTCGGACTCGAAGATGGCTTCGATCCCCATCTGGTAAAACTCTTTGTTGATGTAACATAACTCCAACATCTCACGAATCGGTAAGATATCTGCACAGGCATGGAGAATGTGAAGCTTGATTTCAGTCGGCAAAGCTTCGAGTCTGCTGGGGCTTTGGCTGCTGGTAGGCGACATCCTGAGTAGGGGTTTAGTGGTGTGATTAGCGAGAAATTCGCTGTCTTGTTCGACTGGAAGGTGTTTCTCAAGTAACCTCAGTTCAAGGTAAGTGAACGCGCGTGTGTACTTGTGTAAGCAGATGATTAGTTAAAACTGAAGAATGAGTCCATTAGATGAGAGACCCTAAAGCTTAAATGACTCAGCCCGAGGCGCCCCATTAACGACCCTGGTCACTCCACTGTTATAGAAGGTATTTTACTCAATTGGTCAAGTCTAAGCAACGCTATGAACAGTACTAAAGATAATCAATCACGGTTACAAGTCCTCATATCTCAAACTTCCCCATCCCTTGGCCCTTTGTCTAACAATCCCTAAATCATCCATATTCAAAAGTCCAATTTCATTGTCAATCAACACACGCCATGCAATATCCCTCAGATTTGGTGGCTCAGCAGGTGTATCCCAGTACCTAGCCAACAGTCCTCGAGACTCAGCCTGCTCAATCTGTGTCGACGTCATGTCCCTCTCTCTTCCTGGCAAAACATCAAGGGCGCTGTCATACTCTGTCCTAAATAGCTTGGCGTTTTGGAACCGTGTGGATGCAAAGTATGAGTTGGACCGGTTGAAGCGGAATGTTGGAGGCTTGGTGTCGAAGTTATCTTCCATGGATACCAGACGTTCGAGTTTGGCATCCCAGAAGATATCTCTGTGTGTCGAGTTCATGGCTGTAACGGACTCGAACGGTGCGTTTCCGCTTACCACGATAGTAAGCGGGCGCATGATTCTTGCTGTGCCATTCCAATAAGTGAGATAGTTTAGGTCTCGTAGAGGTTGTAAGTGTCGATCCAGCGCAGCAAACGTCTTTGCTCCAGATGACTTGAAGTCAATCAGCAGAGTCAAAGTTTGATTGGGGGCTTTGTCGAACAACCCTCGCCAGTGGCCTGTGAGATTTGCGTTCTGGGCTGTGATCATGCGTTGCAGGGGCTCCAGGTACAACGACTCGAGCGTCTTCTTACTGCTGAGACCCAAGCTTGAGTGGCCAACGTATAGGGTCGACCTTCTCAGATGAATGTCTGCTTCGACACTGATACATCCTGAGCCCAGAGCATCAAAGAGAGGGATGTGACGTTCGTAGTCGTTGTGGGAGTGAATAGGGACGGGGTCGGCATTCCGTAGGAAGGCTTGGTGGGCATCGTCCCAAAGTTCAGGGCTCTTATAGGTGAGGTCGCTGAAGCGAATGTCGTATGGGTCGTTGGATATACGGACAAAGTTTTTGCTGAGGTGGTTGATAAAGATGAGTTCGCCAACACACCTAGATGCCAATTAGCTGGGATGAGATATATATGTGAGGGCATGAACGAACAAGCATAGTAATATGCCGGTAATGTATCTCAGCCAGTTCCTTCGGAAGTGATATCGTAGCAACATCCTTTTAGACAGGCGTTTCCGAATATCATTAGCCTCAGCCTTTGCATCTTCACATGAACCAGCGATTTCGTAACTTGCAGCCATAATGCCTTTTGTGTAGTATGAAACCAGGCATTGTAGTTGTTGAGACCGTTGAGGGGAAGGTAGTCAGTTATACGAGTGATAGCGCTAACAGAAGTTCTAGACCGACCCTCGAGTCAAACACCGAGTTGGACCGACGGGGTACCTTTCAAAGGATCAAGCATGTAACTCTATTCGGAAAAGCGGCGCAATAACCAACGCAGTTTACGCTTCGGCCAATTACATGGTGACGTGCAATACGACAAATTAGAAATACCTTCACAGCCACGACAACGATGATACTTTTTTCGTGGAAGGATTACAGAAGCGACGTTTAATGAGTGAATGACGCGTGTTTGCTCCCGTATAATGAGTCGAAGCAAGGTAAAAGATTCTTGTTTATTCGTACGACTGAGTGGAGTGTAGAAGTGTCCCCCCCTAGGTCAAGATAGTTCTAGATCGTCGACCAACAGGGGGCACAGTCCCCACTAAGTCAAAACGAAGGATTTTCTGTTCTTCTGCGCCTCGACCCTGCGTCAGCTCGGCCGGATTTATGTAATATGACTAGCAATATCTGTCTGCCTTCGGGAGGAATACGAAAAAGGCAATGACCGAAAGGAGAGTGGTGTAAGTCAACAACAACAAGACGACACAAAACTCGTTGGACCCGTATACAAACACGGCTGATCTTATCCACAATAGCTAAATTGATACTTTGAAGCATAAACAACGTTATAAACAAGCGACAGTCAATATATTGCGCTAATTTTCCCCATTTATAGGACCAGGGATCACTGCCGACATTGCAGAGTGGATATACGGATACCTACTTGCATCTCAGGTCACCTGTGATAAATGGGATATTTATTGATTGCGATTATTGTTGAAGATATGTATTTGTACCGGTATTCCTGCGATTCTGGCTCATGCAAGAACGCTACACTATAATCGTAGCTGTCGATCGTCAGTAATATAGAATGAAGCAAGGCATTATTGTCTTTCAAGTTGTACCAACCACCAAACAGAACAAAATAAGGCCACCCCAGCTATCTAACCGCCATTGGAAGGTCCACTTTCGACATGTGCTGCTGTTCATGTTTGGCCAGGTGAGAAGACGGCTGGCTGCGGATGAAGACCCCATTTATTGGTTCTGTCAGCTGCGTCGATCTTCCGCGCTGGCCCGATTTTATTTTCGGGTCAGAGATTCCTTAGTAAAGACAGAGGACGTTGATGCAAATACATGGGTACCGATGAAGTGGCACTATTCAATGTGTAGTGGCAGTTGCGAGCAGTGCCATACTTGGTAGTTAAGATCAGCTCGCCTAAAGCTGAGCCTCGTTCCAAGTCAGAACACGGCAGGAGAGTTTTCAGAAGCGTCAGGTGGCATGACAAAACAAGCTGGGGACTGCATGCTACCCTTCTCTTGGTGGATGTGCACAGCCATTCTGCCGATACTGTGCCCATTCAGCGAGTAGATAGCTGATCTATACTGTTTCAAATCATATCATGGCCGGCCCGCTGTTGTAGAATCAGTGGCCCATGACCAATCATTTCTAGCCGCTGCGGCTGCTGGAAGTCCGGCAATACGGTCTGATGATCCGGGCTTGTCAGCTGAAGCCACGCCGATCAGCTTTGAGGGATCTTTCAGCTTGATCACAATCTCTGCAGGTATGAAATACATATGCAAGTTTTCGCATCATATTGAGTTTTTTGTCTTTATGAGGCTATTGCCATTAGTGCAAACAGCAACACAGTCAGTGTTTTGTCACTTCTAGCCACTGTCACATCTTGTCTTGCCTCTGTCACACCAGAACCATTCATCAAATGATAGCGATGTTTCCTGTAGGCTGTAAAGCCTCTCTGCGGTATCGTGTATTTATCTCAAACAAATTCACTCTGTTGGTCCACGTAATCGAGCATTTTTACATTTTTACTGCAGGAGGCCGACCACCAACATGACCACCAACATGACCCCCCACCAACAGCTGCTCCTTCCAAATTGTCCCTCTTCAAAAAAGGCCATGCCTGCCTAAACTCAACACCAAAAATCTTTATCATCTCCTAAACTATTTGCCTCAATACCAGTCGGCGTCTTATTACCTTCCAACCTTTTCCGCACTGGTGGCCAAGCATGGCAGAAACTCGACGGTAAGGCGATCCTCCCTCGCCAAGATATTTCCACTGACATTTCCAGGACCAGCCGGGGCTCCAAGCCAAACGCTCAAGCTCGTGTATGCCCTCACTTTCTGCGAAACAAGTGTAGGTTCGGTCAAGCCTGCCGATTCCGACATGAAACTCCTACCAATCGATCCGACACCCTAACAAATCATTCCGACGCCCCCAGACCTCCCGGTGACGGAAAGCTCCATCAGTGGAAGAGACTCATAAAGCTAGGGGACATGGGTTTTAACTCGCCAGAGTTGACCAAACCTACTGTGGGCCAGTTCTTCCAGCTTGGTCTAGAGTTGATGGACGGTGATATCGGCGCTGCACAAGATGCCATCAAACTTCTTGCTAAAGACGCCGGTCTTGCCTTTATCAAGGCCGTAGTTGAACTCCATATTCCGCAGACCCACAGCCTTACCATGTTCGCTCTATGGGAGTCTGAGCTCAAGCCCATGTTTTCCCTTATCACGCACCCCAGAGTTGTAGATTCGGCCGTGCTTGAACAGCAGGTCGCCGATTTGTTCAACTTTCTTCTGGGGGTTCAGGGTCGGCGCATGACTAAACTCTTCAACTTCATTCTACAACTTCTCGATGACGCGCCACTCGCTACAGAAAGTGGTTTACGAGGCAACATACTTGAGCTCTCATTGAACGTCCTATCAAAGATAATCGACTGCAACACCAACAACATTGTCAATCCGGAATGTGGCAGACTGGTCTCTTCATTCGTTCAACTTATGCATCGTCACCCCGGTAGTCAAGACGAATTCTCGTTTCTGCAGGCATCCAAGTATATCGAGTACATGCAACAGCGGTTGGACACTGGTAAAGAAATTCCCGATATGGTATACACCCAGACCGTCCCTGCTACAAGGGAAGAATTTGTGCTCAAGAGGAATGGACCAGGCAGACTATCTGCCGAAGGGAGCCGACATGACAATGACCACGCCAACATCACAAAGATCAAAATCATGCCCACCTATGATGAGATTGTGTCACCCCGCGCAGAGTACTTACCGACCAAGTATCCTTCCCAATGGCATATCGACGGGATTCGAGGTCGTCTAGATCGTGAGTTTCGCCTCATTAGAGAAGACACGGTCGGCCAGCTTCGAGATGTTGTGCGTGACATGATGGAAGCTGCTCGAGACCCAAAACAAGGAGCTCTGAAACAATCCAAGGCCATGCGAACCTTTACCTACGAAAGCCCCGTCACCATCAGTGTTGATTGGCATCGCATCGGAGGCCTAGAGATGGTCATGCGTTGCAATCAACTCCCAGTCGTCAGTAAGCTCGACGCGAAGAAACGACGTGAGTGGTGGGGACACTCCAAACGGCTGCAATCTGGTGCGCTCGTCTGTCTGTTCGACATCGCCGGTGCAGTGTTATTCTGCGTTGTATCTGACACAACGATGAGATCCAAGGACGACAAAGATGCCAGGAAAATGGAATCCAAGGACAAGGACAAGGACAAGGAGTCCAATAAAGAAGTCAGAACCTTGTCAGACGATAAGACAGTTCTCTTTGTCAATCTCAGGCTTGTAGATCCGACTCCCAGAGAGATATCACAAGCCATGCGGTGGTACAAAAACACTCGATCATCTCCGCGTCGCTATCTCGTCGAGTTCCCAGGCGTTCTGCTTGACTCGTTCAAACATACTCTATCAGCTTTGCAAAAGATGCATGAGAGGCCCGACGTTCCATTCAAGAATTTGTTGGCACCCGGCAAAGATTCAGACTCTGACACAGATGTGGGACTGCCGCATTATGCAAGAAGGCCAGGCTTTACTTTCGACCTCAGCTGTCTCAGCACTGATAATTCCACACTCATCATGGACCCTCGCTCACCCATTACGCCCGAGGCCCTTGCGATCAAAACAAGCCTAGATCCCACCCAGTCTGCTGCCCTGTTAAACACTCTGACCAGAGAATTGTCGCTTGTCCAGGGTCCGCCAGGCACGGGCAAAAGTTACACTGGAGAAAAGATCATCAAGGTTCTCTTGAACGCTAGAAAGAAAGCGAAATTAGGACCAATCCTCTGCGTCTGCTACACGAACCATGCCCTTGATCAGCTACTCGAGCACCTTCTCGATGACGGCATCAAAAGCATCATTCGTATGGGGTCCCGCTCTAAATCAGAGCGACTCGAGAAATTGAACCTGCGCGCTATTGCGAGAGAAACCTTTCTTACAAAGTCGGAAAAGGGTGGCCTTTGGGAAGCAGACCAACGAATCCGCGAAGATGTCGATGAGGGCCAGAAGCTGCTGCGGGAGCTTACCTTCTGCCAGTCATGGACCTCCGTGAAGGCCCTGATGTCGTCCGAGTACCCTCGACAGCACATGGAGTTGTTTGGGGATGATAGCGATGGATTCAAGACAGTCATTCACCAGCCCGAGATGGTTATTCAGCGTTGGCTTCAAGGCGGACTAAATACTGGAACGAACCCCAGACGGCTTGAACAGATCAAACTTGTCCCACTCAAAAGCCTGTCAAAGGATGAGCGGACCATACTCTATCGGCATTGGGTCAAATCAATCAGAGATCCAATCATCACCAAGCTCTCAAAACTGAACCAAGAGTACAACAATGCTGTCGGGCACAAAGACGAGATCCGTGGAGACATTGACCTGCGCTGTCTAAACGAGGCAGATATTGTCGGTGTAACAACAACTGGCTTAGCCAGGAACTTGAACCTCCTGCGAAAGCTACGATGCAAGGTGATGCTTTGCGAGGAAGCGGGTGAGGTTCTTGAAGCCCATAATCTTACAGCCCTCCTGCCCTCCATTGAGCACACCATCCTGATTGGCGATCACCTACAGCTTCGCCCTCAGATACAGAACTATGACCTGCAAAGCACCAATCCGCGTGGCAAACAATTCTCGCTTGATGTTTCTTTGTTTGAGAGATTGGTTGAGCCATCGCATGACACAGCGGTCAAGATCCCTTACAGTGTGCTCGAGACACAAAGACGAATGCATCCTTCGATCGCTGAATTAGTCCGATCGACTCTGTATCCATCCCTCAAAGACTCAGGGAAGGTGGAGGAGTATCCGCAAGTGGTGGGTATGAGACGTCGTTTGTTCTGGTTCAATCATGATCAACCAGAAACTGCAAACGACAACAACGAGTCGATGAGTACTTCCAAGTCCAACAGCTTTGAGGTCGACATGACAGCGTCTCTGGTTTCTCATCTTTCGCAGCAGGGGAAGTATGGCGCTGGTGATATTGCCGTTCTCACACCATACCTGGGACAGCTTCAGCTCTTGCGTCGCAGGATGGAATCCATGTTTGAGATTTGTGTCAACGATCGCGACGCAGATGAGCTTGAGGCCATCGAGGGAGAGGAACCCGATACCAAAACGCCAAACGTTGGCGCCCTTCGAAAAACGACTCTTCTCAAGACTGTCAGAGTAGCGACCGTCGATAACTTCCAGGGTGAAGAAGCCAAGATCATTGTCATCTCCCTGGTTCGAAGCAACCCTCAGCAGGAATGTGGTTTCCTCAAGACCTCCAACCGTATCAACGTTCTGTTATCCCGTGCACAACACGGCATGTACATCATTGGAAACCAAAGCTCGTACGAGAGAGTACCAATGTGGGCGGAAGTCATCAAGATTCTGGGCGCGGGTGAGAACATCGGCGCGAAGCTGGAACTGCAATGCCCCAGACATCCGGACACATCTACACTCGTCTCTCATCCCGATCACTTCTCTCAAATGTCTCCCGAAGGAGGATGCAGACTTGTTTGCGACAAGCGATTGACGTGTGGCCATCCCTGCAGGCGGAACTGTCACTCAGACACCCTTCACCGGGCCGTCAAGTGCTTGGAGGCCTGTCCGCGATTGAAGAAAGGATGTACGCATGCTTGCCCCCTCAGATGCGGAGACCCTTGTCAGAAGAAATGCTTCGTTAGACTTGAGAACAACCATCTGCTGCTTCCATGCGGACATGAACTTATTTCTCCGCAGTGTTGGGAAGCGCAAGATCCGGCGTCTATTCGGTGTTTCAAGATGGTCACCAAGACAGTCCCAGGATGTGGCCATGAAGTACTTGTCAAATGCTGTGAGGATGTCACGACGGATGCTTTTAAATGCTTTTCGGCCTGTGGAACCCATCGCACTTGTGGACATACCTGTAAGGCACGTTGCTTCCTGTGCAAAGCACGAAAGGATGGGGGGATTATAGAGGAAAACCATGGTATTTGCAACCAACGCTGCGGTCGGAACTACTCAACCTGCCAACATAGTTGCAGTCAAAGCTGTCACGGCGATGCACCTTGCCAACCGTGCAAGGAACGATGTGAAGTACGTTGCATTCACTCAAGATGCGCCCAGGCTTGCAGTGAACCTTGCGCTCCCTGTGCTGAGGCAACTTGCGCTTCTAGCTGTGCCCATTCTCAGTGTACCGCACCCTGTGCCGCCCCTTGCAACTGGGTACCCTGTTCGTTGAGGTGTGACAAGCTTTTGGACTGCGGACACCAGTGTAAGTGATAATTCAATTATACCGTTATGGTTCGTTCGTTAATAATTTTAGGTCCATCGCTCTGTGGAGAAGTTTGTCCTACTTCAAAATTCTGCCAGGTCTGCGCAATTGATGAGATCAAGTCAGTGTGCGTCGACTTCATCATGATGGCGGAATACCGGGACATAGATCTCAACAAAGAACCCTGCGTCTTCCCCAGCTGTGGCCACTTCCTCACTGTCTCGTCCATGGATGGTCAGATGGACATGGCAGCTCACTACGCACTCGATGCCAACGGTCTTCCCACACAGATCCTGCGCGCCTCTGAACCTTTTTCTTTGGATGGTCAGGGTATCAAGTCATGCCCCACCTGTCGTGGATCCCTCCGCAGTGTCTCACGGTACGGTCGAATCGTGCGCCGAGCGATGCTCGACGAAGCTACCAAGAAGTTCATCTCGTGGTCAAATAATGAGTATCTCTTAGTGGCGTCAAAACTTGCCACTGAACAAGAACGCCTGGCTGCTATAAAATCTCCAGGGATACTGAGTCGCAACGCTGCAGCAGCTGTCAACTTGACCGTTGCAGGTTCACGTCAAAGACAACTGCATCTTCTTGAAGAACATATTGGTACACGATACGACTCCATTCTCAAGTTTCGGAAGACTGTTGTATCCTACGGCACCAAGGTGAAGAAGGAGGAACAGCCTTTCCAGCGCGTTGCGAACCTTGTCAAGCACTCCAACCTTCATCGAGGTGGGCAGAGTGAATTCCAATACGACCAAGCTGTCATTCAATCCAAGGGGACGCTCCTTTCATCGGCCTTGCTCTTGAAATGCGACATATTGATCCTTTCTGACCTCTTTGGGATCTTGGTTGGTGGGAAGGCCAGGTTTTCTGCGTCAGACGTGAAGATCGACTTTTCTTGCTTCATGATCGATTGCGATGCCTTGATCAAAAATGCAAAAACGGCTTTGTATCCACGAGAGGAGGCTCAGGGCCATTTATTCTACGCCCAACTTTGCGTTCTCTCCCGTCAATATGCCTCTGCGAAAGCGAAGCTTCCTCTGGCAAATGCTCCAGCTTCAGTGTCTGTCTCTACAGCTGTTTCTGAATCACTTGACCAGCTACACGATACAGGCCTGGGTCACATATTCGAGGCAAGGGGGATTCTAGAGGAGAACCCGTCCATTATGGTCCTCAAGAGCGAGATCGACGCTGCAGAAGAAGCTCTGAATGGAGGGACTTACCGTCCTGTTACAGCTGAGGAGTTGCGACAAGTCTATGCTGCGTCTATGGGAGAGCTACGTGGAACGGGGCATTGGTACATGTGTCGTAACAGCCATCCTTTCACCATCAACAATTGTGGTATGGCGATGGAGGAAGCAACGTGCCCAGAGTGTCGGGCTCCAATTGGAGGAAGAAACCATCAGTCAGTCGAAGGCGTAAGGCATGCGGCTGAAATTGAGGAAATTGCGGAGGATTTAAGAGGAATGCGTTTGTAGACTATCTAGGAGGTGAAGCTGTAGTCTTTGTCTTTGTGGTCATATCGTCGCATATCTCAGTATTCATGATAGCACTGGGGGTCAAAGATGTATCATCTAGACAAGGCGAGAAAGAAGAATGTGATTTTAAAATATCAACAAGCTTGACTGTATTTAATCTATGTGTAAAGCATACTAGTACAAATCATAACATTCTAAATAAGGGATATCGAGCGCTATTACAACTTGGCCTTGGGTCCGGTCTTTCGGAACAACACGTCCGACGCAGGATTAGAGTCAAAGACAATGTCGTTAACAGGGTTATCCTCTGAAGCACGACGGAACAGGTCCTCGTACACCTTGCCGTCAGCTCGTCCCAGAGCACTGTCAAGCTGCCAGTCAGGGAACGACCACGCATCAACGAGACGCACCGCGTGGGGGCGGACCTCATCCAGCAGAGAAAGCGTACGCTTCGTGCGCGCAAGCTGGATCTGGCGAACCGTCGTGGCAGCGCTGGTGAAGAATTCGGAAGCGGAGCTCTGGAGGTGGTGCAGGGCGAAAAGCTCAAAGAGCTTGTGTAGGAGGGTCAGGGTGTTGGCGTCGAGAGAAGCTTTTGTGGATTCCTCCTTGAGTGCCTCGTGGAAGTTCTTAACTACCTGGTATTGGGCATACGCGGTGGACAGACGCCAGAAGTCAATCAAAAGACTGTTCCATGACTGCTTCTCCTCATCTCTGTGCTTGAGAGCCTCAAAGGTCAGGAAAGACACGCGCCATGCGAAAGCGTCAACAAGGTCCTGATCGCTGTCGAGAACATCAAAGGCAGCACCAATGTCTTGTCTTCGGATGAACTCCTTGAAGATGCGAGAGATGCCGTTGTCGGGTGCCTTTCCGGCGAGGACTGCGCGGGCGGACTTGAGGAGGTATCGGGCGACTTGCTGGGTAAGCATGTAGTTGTCGCCCTCCCATGTGACGGTGGGAAGATAATCGGCGTACCAACTGCCAATACCGGAGAAGGCAGAGTAACCGTGGCCACCGCAAGCGCGACGACAGACTTCAAGACCCTCGGCAGCGGTGGTGGAAGCAAAAGCCTTGAGGGAGCAGGAGATGGCGTGCAGATCGGCCAAGTGGTCGCTGCCAGGGCTGAGCTCCTCAGGTCCGGGAGCACGCTTGCTGTTGTCGCGTTCTCGGCCTTGGGCCATGCGCTTCTGGTTCGCGTTGTAGAGGTTGATCATGGAGCGACCAGTGAAGTGAAGGGCGTAAGCTGATGCAAGCAGAGGCAGGAGACGGTGCTGCACCATGGTGTAGTTGAGGACCTGGTTCTCGCCAACCTCACCAGCATCAGCGTCGCGGTCCTGGAACTGTCGTCGGACGGCACAGTATCTTGTAGCGATAGTGACACCACGAGCAAGAACAGAGCCAGACTGGAAAACGATGGATGATCGAATAAAGGTCAAGGTTCCGTAAATGAGGGCTGGGTTTGAAGGGCGGATGTACTTTGATGTCTCGGGGTCGATACCAGAGAAACGGTTCAGCATGTTGACGTGGGGAATCTTGACGTGGTTGAAGAGCAGGAAGCCGTTGTCCATGGTGTTGTAGCCGAACTTGGGGCCGATGTCACCGACGTGGATGTTCTCGAGAGGCTCGTGGGTCTTCATGTCGCGAATGGGCACGACGAAGGGGTGAGGGCCGTATGATTTGCCGTTGAGGATGAGCTGGGCGACGACGACAGCGTGGTTGGCTGCCTTGCCGAGAGAACCAATCCACCATTTTGAAGCAGTGAGATGAGGAGAGTGCAGAGTGAATGTCTTGTCCTCGGGGTTCCAGGTGGCGGTGGTCTCAAGACCTCTCACGTTAGATCCATGGCCCAACTCAGTCTGGGCGTAGCAACCGATGATCTCATAATTCCTGGCCTTTTCGAGGAAAAGCTCGTGCTGGGCTGGTGTTCCTTGCTCTTCGAGTGTCTTTAGGAACATTGTGGAGTGCAGACCATAAGGCGTAGGCTCGCTGATGAGATCATTCGCAACATGGTGTTCCTCCTCAGTCCAGTTGTGCTTGTCGCGTAGACGCTTCAGGTGCTTTCCTCTAGCGAGAGCAGCCTCGAGACGATCTGTGCGGCCACGGAAGTAGTTCTGCGACTTATCAAAGACAGGGTCCTCCTGAAGAATCTTGAGGATTTTTGCGTTGCGCTCGAGGACTTCCTTTGTGAAGAGGAATGTGGCGAGTTGGTCGACGTTGATGTCTGACTGAGCGCGTTCCTTGGCGATGAGCTCTGATCCCTGAGGGCCTGAGGGAGTCAGGGCCTTGACCCAGTCTGGATTAGGAGGAGGCATTTTGTGTGAAGTTGTGAATGTGAATTATTAGAATATTTACCCCGGATTATGAAGATTTACCCCAGAGTTGATATTGTCGCGGGGAGAAAGGAGGAAAGGAGGTTGAAGTTTATATGGGGGATGCTTCGGCTGAGCGATGTCGGAAAATCGATGAGACTAAGACTCTCAAACCTCGGCTGTGTCTAAAAGGTGGGTCATGACGACGGGGCCTTGATCTAGGGGAGCCGAGGCATGTTATTGTTGTCAACTTGACATGAAGAACAAAGGCATTGCTAAAACATGAGTATAATGACCGGGTAGACCATCGTGTGTCGTCTCTTCGTGACCGTTGTCGGCATTTCCTGTTACACTTTTGAAATGCGGCACAACCGTTTCATCACCGATTCGATCACTGATCGGCAAAGGAGTATTGTTTATCCGAAAGCATCTGATAAGATAAGATGACGTGGGCCTACGCGTCGCTAAACACCGTCGGCATTTACGTCGGCCCCGACTCCTGAGTATAGGGTGAACACATGCCTCTTTTTCAGTATCAGTAAAAGTGTCAGGTCATCAAAAGACTATTGACTATATGAAACAATACAGAGAAAATATGTGTTTGGTGCTTTTGCATAATTTAGGCATCCACAGCATCTCAGCCAATAAAATAACAATAGTTGTGTTCGCTGCGTCAGCTCCCAAAATCTGACGTTGAAACAAGCGCAACAAATTCAAGACAACATTACCGACTTCCTCTTAGTACAACCTAACATCAAAATGACCAACGTCAAACAGCCCGACATTATTCTATACGACTTGGCTTGTACCAAGAACGTCTGCTTCTCTCCCGTAGTATGGAAGATTCGTCTCATGCTCAACTACAAAGAAGTCCCATACAAGACCATTTTCCTCGAGTTTCCTGACATTGCACCAACTTTGGAAAAGCTGTAAGTATTCGTTGTCTCCAAAACTAACCACACTCACAATAATTCACCAGTGGTTTGCCCTCGCATCCATCAGGTTCTGGCTCTCATGTGAACTACACGGTACCTGCGATCAAACATGTTGCGACAGGCACATACATCATGGATTCGCCAGCCATCGCCAAGTTCTTGGAAACCACCTACCCCAATCCGCCCCTTTCTCTCACATCCGAACTTGGTAAAGAGATCGAGACCAATGCTCGCAGCGCAATAGGCCCAGCGTTTCGCATCTCAATCACCCCACGTGAGCACCTTATCCTCTCACCGCGATCTCAGGAATATTTTCGTACCAAAAGCGAAAAGCTACTTGGATGCAAGTTGGAGGATCTTGTGAATGGAGAGAAAGAAGAGAAAGCATGGGAAGGGGTCGGAGAGAAAATGAATGAGCTTAGTGAGTTGATGATGACAAACAAGGAGCAAGGGCCATTTGTGCTGGGTGATCATCCCAGCTACACAGACTTTTTTATTGCGGCTTCACTTCAGTCGGCGAGGACCACCGATGAGAGTGTGTTCCAGCGGTGTGTGGAATATTCTGGCTTTAAGATGATTTATGAAGCTTGTCTGCCATGGATGGACAAAAGAGATTAGATTAGTATTGACAAGGCTACCGTTGCCAACCACTAGAAAATCTTGTGGAAGAGAGAACAGCGATGCTGAATTTATCTACTTTGGATTATTGTAGCTCATCCCAGGGTGACAATCACTGTAAATTGTGCTCATGGGCGCACACATCTTGGCTGCTCCGGATAATAAGCTAGTCTAGTACTGTACCAGCATGCTGCCTAGGTCTAAGCCACTAGACCCTTGCAAGGTTAACATCATAACTGAGAAATATAGAACTATTTTCTTACACTGTTTCGTTTATTACTCAAGGTCTCCAATCTGTCGCTCCAGGCATTTTTATCATCACATATCATTTATTTAATACAATGAATGCACGAAACTTTGTGAAACAAGCAACGCGTTAGCATCTCCTTGAACCACTATGGAAGCTCTTGGACAAAGGCTAGAGCTGTTGGCCCATCGCATCTACCTCCACGGTTCGATATTTTGGCACGGGTATAAAATACTCACGGGCGGTATGATATATGTATCTGTCCTGGGATACTTCCTTTCCAACGAGCAAGTACCGCAATCACTCACGGAATTCTTAATACTTTGCAGGGCTGAAGTAAGCCGGGAGGAGATATCATGGATCCTTTCGCATGTCGCCTTTCAAGCCGCCCAGATCACTATCTTGTGTCTAATGTGGTGCGTTTTTAAGATGAAGGAATCAAAAACTCATGTCAAGCCGCAAACAGACTTCATCGAACTGATAGACGGGCTTCCCCCGTTTGGCTTGCTACAAGGCATGCAGGTTCTGTATTCGAACATTTCTTACGCCGTCATATGTCTTGGGATATTGATCTACGAGCTAAGAGTCGGATCACTGCGTCTGGTGACATTTCTACTTCCGCTGCTTTACGTCGACGCCTATGGATCCGCTTTATCACAGTTCATGGCAGGTCAAGGCTTGAAATGTGCCCCAAGTCTTCTTGAAGACTATGAGCAAAAACCCATACTGGCCTTTGTTTCCGCATTTCTCGTGTGCGGCATGCTATTCGGTGCCTGTCTATTGGCACACCCTTTTGGCCGTGTTGTCTTTTTCCTCACTCCATTTTACAGCACTACATTGCTGTTTTACTTTCTGCTCTATCGACATATCCCCGAATATGTGGCTGAACCACTTCCTATTCCTCAGTCCGTCGATCAAGAGAACCGGTTTTGTCAAGTTTGCCGAGATACAATACTCGCCAAACTTGCAGAGAACTCTGGAAGTGTCGAGGACAGCCCACAATCAGGACATCACCGCACCAAGAGTTCACTGAGAAGCTCCGCTATGGCAGGATGTCGCATCTGTACCACCATTTGGGATCGTCTCACAGAGGAAGTCACTAGTGTCAGCCGATATCTGCCTTCGGTTTACTTTACGACGTATCAATTCTCATGCCAGGCGATTGATATCCACGTCCAGTGGCATTCTTATCTTTGTGCATTCATAGTTGAAAAACTCAGTAGCGGGGTCGTTCGAAAAGCTGATCAACGATTTCCCCCGAAATCAGTCCGTTTTGAACTTTGCACACTGCCGGAAAGCGACTTGGGGCATCACACTGGATCAGATGAAAGCCTTGATCAGGCTAAAATGTGGTATTTGGGCTGCATAAAGGATCATCCTGATTGTAGCACCAATATTGGCGCCAATGGATTCCAACCATCCCGGTTATTATACCTCGGAGACAAAAAAGACATCAGCATTCATATTAGGGGCGAATATCCCTGCGACATGAAATATATGACGTTGAGTCATTGCTGGGGAACTTCCCACTTTATCAAGCTGCAGAGCAGTAACCTTGACGAATTTCGTGAAACAATATCCTGGGAATCCCTTCCGCAAACGTTCAAAGACGCTATCCGCGTTGCAAGGCATCTCGAGTCCCAATATCTATGGATCGATAGTCTTTGCATTATGCAAGACTCGCTAGATGACTGGAGTCACGAAGCAGCGGAGATGGGCGAGGTGTATCGAAACTCAATGTGCAACATTGCTGCTTCAAGTGCATCAGACAGTAGTCAGGGCTGTCTCTATCCACGAAATCCACGAATTCTACAACCTGAGCCTCTTGACGATTATGGAGACGAGTTAAAAGGCCTGTACCTTTTCAACAGATCTTTTCCACAGAAGCCCTTTCCGTTATACAAACGCGCATGGGTTCTTCAAGAGGCATTGCTTGCACCGAGGACTCTTGATTGTGGGAAAAGTCAGCTATACTGGAGATGCGACATTACAAAAGCATCAGAAGAGTGTCCAGGAGGATATCCTATTGGCAAAGGCTTTTACCTCAGTCACCCAGCGCATTCATCAAGCTGCCCCAACGAAAGCCTAAGAGCTATGGTGGCAGAGACAAATAGAGGGAAGGAGGATGGATATGAACATCCTGAAGAGCCACGCCCCTCTACTCTTGTCAAGTCTCTGGCCCTGACGGACGAGGGACTACAAACCGCGGTGAAGCATTGGAGTGCTATTGTTGAGGCCTACAGCAACATGGATTTGACCTTTGAGGCTGACATGCCCATTGCTATTCATGGTGCCATCGATGCTTTTCGGCCGTTTCTAGGTCAATGTTATGCTGGCATGTGGGAATACACATTGCCTGCTCATCTTGTTTGGATGCCCATTTGGCCAGTCATGATAACTACGGTTCTGCACTGCAAACGACCGCTCGTCAAAAGAGCCCCGAGCTGGTCATGGATGTCGCTTGTAGGGAAGATTGAGTATAAACAAACGTGGTGAGTGATTTTGTTGAAAAGACACGTTTTGAAACTGGCATCGAGAATGGCATTTACAACGTCTACCAGAGAAATAGATTGACTTGTGCTAACATTGTTCTCAAGCTGGCTTCACCCTGACTATTCCTTAATCGCACATGTTACCCAAGTCACCACCGTCTGTCCAGCTGAAATCCGGCTCCATCTCAAAGCACCAATAGTCAAGGCTACGTATGTTGGCGATGCGAAAAGTAGCATTAAACGAGCCCTCGGGGTATGCTTGATGTTGCCTTTTAAAAGATCAACCATTACGGTTATGAACAAGCATTTCGACGTCAAGTGGGAAATAATGGGTTGTTATGCAGACGAGAACAGCGAAGAGAAGTTGAGTCTTCGTGCCTACTTCGACGTTCAGGACGAGGAGGATACAGCTCGAGACATTTACCTTGTGGCGATTACTGAAAAGAGTGGAACTGAGGGTTTGGTTTTGATGAAGAATGATGATGGCTTTTATTCGCGTCTTGGAGCATTCGCTACTTCGGGACCTGTGAGGAAGATATTCCAGGACAGGGAAAAGACTGAAGTTATCTTGGTATAGAGTGAGAGGCGGTGCTTAATTGCGTACTGGTGTCAATACAAGTGTAACCGCTATTTTGCATGAACAAGTTTTTTCAGTAGGCTACCTATGATGCTATTGTCAGCATCACATGATTGCAGAGCCTTGCCTGTATTGAGGGACGATCAGAACCCCTCTGAGGGATACGCATGACAAGAATGACTCGGTAATTTGCGGGATTATCTGTCGCTGTTCTGGACTGTAGTGTCTGTATGTGCTGGCAGATCTAAAAGCTGACTGTAGGCTTTGAGACTGTAAACGTTTCGCAGAAAGCAGGAACTTAATACTATCGCATGCATGTTTTTGACGAAAATAAAAAAAAGGTTGCAACCTTTTCCGAAAATGATGCCGACACATCATCTCTTGTCGTTTCTCGGCAAAGGTGGTACCTCGTACGTAAGTTAGTACTAAATGTAGATGATGTTGATCAAAGATGTAATAATATTTATTTATTATCATCAGTATCAGTTCATCTTGAGGTTTCAAATCTCATACGATATCAACCTGACAATCAGCCATCGGGTCATTAATAAGAGTCGTATTTTTAACCTTTGCTGTTAAGCTTAAATTCTACCCCCCAGAGACGAGACAAAGAACCAGTGCAGGACAGAACGGTTAGGGCGGAATCAGCAGACTTGGCAGCTAATGAGTCGATCCTTTGTGGGGGGGTTTTAGTGCCTAGGTCCCCTGGCTTGGCTTGGTGTGTCGAGGCTTCGATGAGAGGAGGCCGCCAGCGGTAGACGCCTTTAGGTCAAGAGTCAATGTTACGACGAGGCCAATCCTGTTCTTGGCCCTCGCTATGATCTCATTTTGCTTGGCTTGGCGTCGGCTCATGACCAAAAAGCCCACTTGTTGGTTTTTTTCTCTTCTATTTTGTGCCTTTGAGGAGGCGATATTATGAGTCTTTAGCCCTGATACAATAACAGACCTGAATACCATCAAGTTTGCTCAGTTACTCATTTACCCTCTCATCTCTCATCTCTCATCTCTCAAAAAACAACACAACACACTCCATCTATACCTCAACTATGGGCGTCAGAATCGCTACCCAGCAGGATATCCCTGCCCTCAAGGAAATCATCCTCAAGGGCTTGTCAGAAGATTCCGTCTTCAAGTACTGCTTCCCTGTGACGCGCTCAGAAACAGCGTCAAATCACGTCGAGACGGTGCTCAAGAGAATCATCGACCCAGAAAACGCCAGCTGGCTCTGTTTCGTGGTTGATGCTCCCAAGACTCACGACCCTGTTTCCTTGGCCATCTGCCAAACCATCCACCAGAATGCCGATGGGCAACAGGGCGTTGCCGAGCAGGCTGAGCAAGGTACGTAACGTTTAAATTGGATGCCCCTCATCTCACTCTCCACCATAGAGGAGTCTACCCACAACCTCAAACCTTGTCCTCTGTCAGTACTAATTGTCTACAGTCTTTGGCCTAGAAGCAGATGACAACCAGACAAAGACAATAAAACGACTCTCCGCCCTTCAACAAGGCATCACAGAGACGCAGCAAAAGTACCTCGTTCGTCACACCGAGGTCATCTTCCTCCATGCCGTCATCACGCATCCGCACTGGATTCGCCAAGGTTTCGCCAAGACGCTCTCCAAGCAAACCCAGCAAGTTGCCCGCCAAAAGGGCGCCGTAGTAGTCGCCTTGGCCAGCCCCTTCACCGGCTACGTCTTCTACTCTGGCACCAGCTTCGCCAACTGCGGCCGCACAAAGGTAGAGACCGACAACGACATTGAGAACCTTGAGCTCCAGATCATGGTCTGCACTCCCCCCAAGCCCCTCGAGCAGCGCCGTAGCTCCATCATGGACTACCTGGGCGGTAAAAAGATGTCGCCCGCTGGTAGCAGACGCGAGTCATACGATCAAGATGCTGGTGCTGGCGCTCAAGAGAGGCGGAGCTCGTTCCTTGACATGTTCAGTTTTGGCCCCAAGACGCCCAACGGTGTCGAAGGTGATACCCGCAGAAAGTCTCACGCTTAGACTTGAAGAACCATGATTATGATTCTTTATAGAATGGGATATCGGGTGTTTTTCTCTATGTAATTATCTTCACTATTATGCCAACTACCTACGATCTTACGAACTTTACAAGCTGCAATTTATATACCACTATTCTTCAGAACCCCACCCCACTGTGGTTCATGGTTCATGGTTCATGCCCCATTATGCTTCACCGAGTTTCATTTCGCACATCATGCATTTACATGACAACACACAATCAGCCAATTGACTATTGAAAAAATAAAATTTGCCAACCTAGTGATAGGAAAAATGATTATTTTTCCACTATCATCCAGTTACGTCAATTGAGCTCACGGAACTACGTGGTGATTTTGAAAGGTTTGACTACGTAGTGGACTTTCATTTTCTTGAAGTAGCACAGCAGTGATTGAGGGAATGCTCATATATCGATAGAATCAAACAACAACTGCCTGAAAAAATTGAAGCGTATTCATCCCGAAGATTAAGACAAGGAAGAATCCAATATATTCAAGTACCTCGGGATGATTTGACTGTACAACGCGTCAAATGCTGTGTTATACTCACATAGAGGAGTCTCCATGATTTGATACGATATATCTTGATATCTTGCTACGGATTTCGAGCCCAATAAACAGGCAAACCTATCTTATTGCACCCAATCTTTGCAAAGGCAGCCTTGATCATATGGTCAATGATGGACCAGATGGCTATCATAATAGTAGGAAGCTTGACCGTGAGAAGAAGAAGAAGAAGCGCTACGATTTCAAGGAGCAGAGAGCTGATGTTTGAGCTGATGTCTTGAACTACTGCCCCGAGATAGATGTAAGAAAACAGGATTCAACACTATCGGGTATTCGACTGTCGTTACTAACTAAATTGATCTTGATAGTTGAGTTGACAAGTCGACCCTTGCTAGATGATTCGACAACTTGAAGATGAAACACCCAATCACAACGGTGGACTTTAGACAGAACAAGGTGTCTGGTCATATAATTGGAGATAACGAAAGTATTGAGCATCTAATGACAGGTGAAAGACGGCTGTTCCAACTTCAATAGAATCAGAAGGTTTTCTTACCCTTGGTACATTTTATAGCTCGGGGCAAGATAGAGAAATGAAAGAGAGGCATCTGACTCAAGTCTGGTTACATAGCCCAAAATTGTGCTTCGAAGAATATACCTCGGTATCATGTCGATGTTGACATACATTGGCTTACTCTGTAGTTAGTCTGTAATTAGATCAACCACGTGGACTGTCGATCGTCATGAGCGGGGAAAACAAGCACTGGACATGATGAAAGAACCGACGGGCTAATCAAATAATGGTCTTCCTAAACTCACTTTGTTTTGCTCGTAAATAAGACCAGAGTATCAAGTTTATAATACTAGCCAAGCGATACTGTGCCGCATGACTGCGACACCCAGTCCAATTCAGTAACCTCTGCGAGCTACGGTACACTATATAAAGATACTTTCCCCCAGATCTTCTAAACACTCAGTCAAACCAAATCAGTTCGATAAATTTATATCTGGCACTTCTCGAAATCATGCTTATCCTCATCGCTGGTATAACCGGAATGGTCGGGCAGCCGTTGGCCCGCGAAGCCATCGCCCAAGGCCATTCAGTCCGTGGTCTGAGCCGAAACGCCGACAAACTCGACCAGGAGATCTCCTCCAAGCTTGAGTCTTTCGTCACTTGTCGAGATTATTTCGACACAGAGGCTTACAGTAAAGCTGTCCAAGGAGTTGATGCCGTCATTGCTGCTTTGCCTATTTTGCCAAGCATTGTCGGAGCAGGTCAGCTTTCTCTTCTGTTGGAAGCAGAGAAAGCAGGTGTCAAGGTACGGCCCCTAACTTCTTGACATGGATCTACCACCTCTGACTTGAAAATCAGGTTTTCCACGCTGCATCTTGGAACTTTGATTGGACCAAACTGAACATGGGTGACCATGAGACTTACGACGCCTACATGGCTTTCAAGCGTCTTGCTGAACTCTCGAGTGGTCTGAAACCCATCTACGGATTCTGCGGAACAATTCTCGAATACATGTTTATCAACTGTAAAAAGGATGGCCGTCGCCCTGCCATCAGCCCCGAGACCAAGACTGTTTCTTACTGTGGTACCGGCGAGGACAAGATGTCTTTGATCAGTGCTGATGATCTGGCAAAGTATACTCTCGCGGCGATAGCTGATCCTGAGATCATACAGCGAGGTATTTACTATGTCGAGTCTTTCCGATGCACGGTCCCAGAGCTTGGCGACTTGTACGGAAAAGTGCGAAATATGGAAATCAAGAAACAGCCCGTTGGTGGCCAACCTGAGCTTGAAGGAATGCTGGCTCAGGCAAGGCAGTTCATGAGCCCTTTGGAAGCAAACAAGTATATCGACTTGGCATACGGACTTGCAATTTTGAAGGGTCTGGCGGTTGCTGATCCTAGTGATTGCAAGAGGTGGGACATTACACCCCTTGGATTTGAGCAATGGCTGAAGGAGCATCCTGAAGTCTGAGAGAGTGGAAGACAAGGTCTTGCAGAATTGTGTCAGATAGTGGTTGAGTAAAGATAGCTTTAGGAGGGTAGTCGGCCAGGAATTAATGCTGTGATTAGGGTCAGCAAGTCGTCAGTAAAGGCTGTTTCAATTGATGATATTGCATAAGTGATGATCGGTAGCTGTCGCATTATAATGGGTATTAATAACGCAAACATTGTTAACATGTAACGTACCTATGTGTCTTATTTAATATGTGTTGATATATCTCTATGTCTTTTCTCTAATTTAAACATCTATGATCTGCTACTTCCCACCTCAGACTCCGCTCTGCCAACAGACACAGTGACCTGTTTCCTCATCATAATTCCTCTGTTCATGGTATTCAACTCTGTCTCGCTTCCCGCAAGACTCTCCGAACCCACTTCTACCACATGCCTCCGGGGGATCTTGTTTCCTCCCGGCCAGTAGACTGAGTTCCTTGTCAATCCTGTTTTCCTGGACGGATTACCCGATCGATCGTCGCTGCCAGTGGACACTGAGTTGGTCATCTTTCGAAGGAGTGGTCGGAGAGCTGTTAGGGCGACGATCATGACGGAGATGCAAATTTCTGCAGTTGCCCAAATATCTAAGAATTTATTAGTCAAAGATTAGCAAACTCTTAGGGAACGGAAAGGCTTACAGATGGAAATGTCATTGTTGACGTGGAGCATCGTTACGAATCTGCCGATACTGACGGCGATGGTGATTATTCCCATCCCGAAGACGACAGCTAGTCCAATCTTCTTCCTTGTCGAGGTCATGAGGCCTTGCAGTAGTGGAATAGGAAAGACGAGATCTAGTTGAAGAACATTAGAAAGGAAAGAACCGGATGACGAGAAAATGAAGAACATACTGAGGACTTCCGTAATGAAGTTCAAAGCCCAGTTCAACTTCACGACTGTCATTGAAGTGAAAACAGTGCATTTCTGGTCCCCTTCCGCCCTGGGCACTCATTAATAAATAGGATAAAGATTGTGCATGAAATAATTACCAGTTGACTGAAGGGTTAGGTCCACACCAAAAAGTATCACAAAAGGCGGTTGTGAGCGCAAAGGCCACCGTTATACCAGTCAACCCAAAAAGGGCACGTCTCATTGTTGGATTTGTGAAGGGTACCAGATTGAAGTAAAAGGCGATTATGCTGAACTTTGGAAAGTAGATGCCCGTGTCGAAGAAGTAGTTCGTCGCGAATCGGATCTACGATAAGATCAGTTAGCCCTCCAGACCGACGACCAGTCAGCTGTTCAGAAAGCCTCTAACCTTCTTGACAGATATACTGTTATTGGCGAGTACAAAGTCATCCATGGCATGCATTCGGAATGTCAGGGTGTCGCAGATGAGAAGACCTTGGCAGGACACCAAGCCGGCGATCAACCAGTAGTCAGCTGCGTGCAAGCCAACGCCTCGTATGAACATCCGGACGTAGACACGACAGGCGACAAGGATGTATGCAAGGATGAGGATTGTCCATTCGAATGCCTACATTAACAATGTCAGCAAGGTTAAATCGCTTTGGTGATGTCGGATGTCAGTACCATTACGGCAGTGCTGGAAATCATCGCTGTGGAGGAACACAGCCTGCAATTGCAGGTCCAAACTTAGAGAGGATCACAGGGAATGACGAAAGAAGACAAAGAACATGGAAACTATCCCAGGCCACCGGTAACTTGCAGAACACTTGATATATGCTGCACTACTGCAGCGGTTGCATGGACCCATCAGACAAGGTTAGTTCATCGGTCGAGTCAAGTCAGCCGCAAGCGGGTGCGAGCCTAAATCGTTAGTACCAACAAGGCGTTATTTCCAGACCAAACGCTTACGCGGGCGACGCTACGATATGACTACCTACCCAATTCATTCTTAGGCTGGCGAGTAAAGGAGCCCCAAGATGACACTAGTGGAGATTAGAAGCGCAAAGGATCAAGACACGATGGCATGGTCTGACTTAGCATTGGATCATGGCGCTACTGGTCAGGGGATAACGAACTTTTGGAACAGGAAGATCTTTAGCGTGATCCGAAGCTCGATCAGGGCAATCGAGCCATACCAGGTGGAGGATCATCAAGCTTGTGATAGGCGATACAATGGTCATTCTAAGGTCTGATTTTTAATCGAACTTCCCATGCCTCAGGGAAGCAGTAAAATCAACCCCTGGGGACATTATAGACAAAATTAGCAAGGCAGTCTATCCTACTTAACCACTCTTCTTAGAATACGTATTTAATTACCCAAGACTTGGGAGGCCAACTTTTCTGTCATACCCATGTAGCATATTACTTAACGAAACTCTATTTTACTAGCGTCCAGTACAAGGGATGACAATTGAAGCTAGGGGAGCGTCTCCGAGCTGCCAAGTAAGCATTATCGACAAGCCGTCCGTGTCCCAAGACGCCACTAACTACCTTTCAGTGGTTGGGATGAATTTAGATACGCAGGGACCGTCTATGCCAAGATCTGTTTATCTTTCCAGCGTAGGAGATGGCGTGTTGAGTTGTATTCTAGAGTCAACGCTACTGCAGCTATTTTCACAAAAGGAAATAGACGACTCACGGAATTGACTTGGATTACTTGGCATCGCTAACTGGCAGACAGGTAGATGTATTGACCCCTATGTTGGCGCCGGAGTTCACCGTATGGCAGTCAATCCATGGGTCTCACGAGTGTTGAAGCTATTGCGTTGAATGTCACTGTCGCAACCTTGGCATTGTTTGACAAAGAGCTTGGCAATGAGGCAAGAGAACACCTCGAGCCCAGTCTTAATAACTGTTCAAACTCCTGTTGCGTTTTCTCAGTGCAGTTATTAAAAGAGTGACTACCAACGGGGGGGCCTGGTTTCTGTAGAGGATTGGAAGGTTCACTAGAGTGTCGATAAACTTCAATTTATTCCCCGATGACCCGCTTGTAAAGCATGGATAACATGGTAGATGGTGTTTGCACAGGAGTTGTTACATGTTGGTGATCTTCAAGGGTCGAAAGGTTGTGTTCAAGCCGATTCAGCTCACATTCATTCGGGAGAATGGCGTCCTAGCCCGATTAGCGATAGGCTTGAAAACGGCCCAACCATTGGTTGGAGTTGCTGACCAGCGTGATGTCATCTGATCTGCTACATGGGTTGAGAGGATAGGCCAGTAGACAGCTATGTACTGAGCACCCAGTCTACACATGGCGGTTGGAACAAGACATGGACGGGGCATTCATTATCTCCGCCCATACAAGATAAGGTGATTCGCTGAAACTTGACCTAGCAGCCTGATGGAACGCAATGACAGTGGAGGTGTTGTGTTGAGTGAGACTGAGACAGCACCGTCGTTGGGTGAGCGCAGTCAGTCCGTCTCCAGCCTTCTTCAACGCATTTGCGTCTCGACGCAAATGCGTTGAAGCTTTGAGTGATGTGCCTGTGTCTAAACGTAGTGAATAGAAAACAGATTCTGACTTGATTAAAACATGAGCTGTCCCACATTGTCCATTCTCGACCTTGATGTTCTATTTTGCAGCGTTACTCGCGTTTCCTGTCCCTTTTTGTCCCTCCGACGAACTTGCTAAAGCCTCTCGATTCACGAACGCCGTCCTTCGATCCCCGACCGAAACAATATACCCAGCCTCAAGGCTCGATCATAACACCAGTATCAGGGCCATCGTCATGCTATTCTAGCTGCCATGTTCTAAGCTTTCCAGTTCCCGAATCATCTTGTTACTCTGTTGTTCTTCGTTTGCTGCTTTAGGTCCATGTCCTAGCGACTCCAAGTTCCTCCTCATCTCTGCTGTCTTGTCTGCAACTGTGGGAGCTGGTATTCCGGAAGCCAAGCGTCCCTGTGTATGAGACTGGCCGTCTTTGAACAGATATCTTTGAAGCATCGTGGGCTCTTCAGCCTCTGCTGTTGTTTTGGTCGTCATTGCTATTTCAGCTCAGCCATCAGTTCCCTCCTCGGGCTTCCCCCGCCCTGTGCCAAGCCACTATTGACGATCATACCTTGTTTACTCTGCTACCCGTCGTCTTTACTTTCGTTTCTGGATGTATACTGTTGAATCTTGCGTATTAACAAGGCGTCGTTTGCTCTATCCTGACTTTGTTTGTTCTAACTTATCCAACATGGCACACATCTACCACGATCAATACGACCAGCAGTCTGACAACCATCAATAGCGGCATGCCGACATGGAAGGACACTGCACTCGCTATAGGTCCAACCCGGAAGACGGTTCATTGGACCAAGACAAGTGGAAAAAGTCCATCTCGAGCTTTCCCACCACCACCAGCACCAGTGACAGCCAGACTTAACTTGTAGGTGAGGGGTAGCCAGACTGCCTTGCATGGTGGGTGGCCCAGCCAGCTCCTGGACACGCTGCTATTTTCAACCCAGATTTAGTGGTGTTTCACCCAGTCCTCAATCAATTCCCCAATAATACTGCATTACCACTCGGTGAAGGCATTTTGGAGCTAGGACAGCAACGACTACGAGCTTTGCTTACCCAGAACCCGACCAATTGTTCCATCGAAAATCCCCCCAACAAACAGATTCCAGCCCAATGGACGTCATCGTGTGTGTTGACTTTGAGAAGCCTCAAGGGGTCCGACCGCTAGATGCATGCACGTTTAGGGAGGCAGAATTTGTGATTTCTCTTGATGTTATTGTAATTATGTTGTTGTTTAATAAAGCCCTTTCTTCTTTCTTCAACAACGGTGTTCAGAGTAATCATCACATGTGCAAAAATGACACCAGTTCCAGCACTAAGCCACTCAATCATCGCGCCAGCTTAATATCATGAGTGCTTCATCAGAAACGATAACCCCTTCTCGCATCGCCTGCATATTTGTTCGATCCGGCGCAGACCCTATCTCCGCCCCCGAGGCATGCCGCACTGGAGAGCCTGACTGGAATCATTTTCGGTAGGCAGAATCCGTCGTATACCATCGTATTCTCTAATCAGAATGATGATACAACAGTGACCATATGAGGAGAAAACATATCTGCAAGTGCAGAAATATCTGCAAGACCCCCATGCATTTCCCTGCCAACCACGTCAACAACATCCTCAAATTGCGCAGGAAACCAGGTGATCCATATCATGTATTGTGGACAAAGATGTATCGACTCGCCCATCCCAATGCCGTACATACACCACCACCATATCTGCCGACTTTCAGTCAGGCTCTGGCGGTTGCGCGCGATCCGTCGGAGGACTTCACCAAGATGTTGGTGCTCAACTTTGCTAATCATGACAACACAACACAGGAGGAAGCGACCAAGAATGCCCTTGCCTTTCTGAGATACCTACCCGTCTTCTATGACACCCTGAGCAGAACCGGTTCACGCCCCGTCCCTCATCCTGTGGCTCAATCAGTCAATGCTGATACAAACCCAAGTACTTCCACATTCACGGCCAACGAAGGTCCGCTTCAACTTCCAACACCTGCTGCAGACCCTGACCCTTCCTATGGATCCGTGCAAGACCAAGAAAGCCCAACAGTTGTTGAATGGAAGGATGCTAAGATGGCACAGGACGAGCAAGAACATATGAGCTTCTTGGAGAAGGAATGCAATGGCTACTTTGACTAGTATTACTAGATATATATACACGGAACTCTGCCAATGCAAGGATAACTCGTTTCACTGATAAATAGTAGTCTTTATGAACTGGTGTAGATATCATCAATAGAATATGTGTCAATGCACTATCTCTAGGTATTGCTACTCTTCCAAAGGCCATTTGGTCTTGAAATCATCGGCTGAGATCTAGCAACGTTTCCTCCAAGATCAGGTCTTCGGCTAGATCATGCTGGTCGTCGGCAAGTAGATAATCCGGAAAACCCCATCCATCATCAATATTGATGTTTCGGTCCCTTTCCCGTGACGGATCGCTCACAAATACAGGCACGCATGATTGACACCCTGTAGAAGCTTGCGTTGCCCCAATCGAAATAGATTGAGTTTGATCCAAATGTTGAACGGTAGTGTGCTCTTGAATAGCCATCTGATGAAAAGCATCTGGTGTGGGTGCAGTATCATAGCTATTAGTCCTGTCTACAGTGACTGAATTTGCTGCTGTCCAAAGTCCGCTACTAACAGTTCCTTCAGAATTGAAGTTTCCTGTAGCATGGTTGGAAGCCACCATAGAGCAAAAGCTGCATGGGGGGTTCAAGTGAGAGAGGGGCTCATCTTTTGCATCCTTGTCAAGTTCGGGAAGTGTGCTCTCTTCCGCACGACACGGCCCAGGATCCTCAGGTGATGATACTGTCCTGGTAGATCTGTTTCTGCTCATGGTATCAGATGGCAGTATTGTCTTTTTGTCGTGTAAAACTGAGAATGTCTTTTCGAAAGCAGACATAGCTCTACTCATTATGAGATCTATTGATCCCGTGTTCTGTAAGGTTTCCAAAGGAAAGGCTTCTTTCAGATGCTCGAGGAAAATTTCCTTTGCAGTAGCTTCCGAGGGACTTGCGAGTCCTTTCTCATTCAGTTCGTAGTCTAATACAGTATTAGTTGACTCTTTAATGAGTTATTCCAGGAAAGCAGTAACTCACATGGACTCGGGACTTGAGTTTCGTGGGGAAAGATGATCTTATACAAAGCATACCATTTGTCCATCTCCGTCTGGTGACTTGCAGATGTCTTTCGCTTCTTCAGCAACTGCATTGTCCCTTCATCAACGTAGTATGGAGACGACGGTCTATCACGAACTTCACATGCCACCGGGCTTCGCCTGTGTTTATCTAGTTGAGAATGGCTTATAAAATCGGCAAAGCATCTCGAACATTGGAACTCTGGTGCTCCATGGCTCCGGAATATATGTTCTCTATAATCAGGCCAAAGTTAGCATGATAGACAGATGTTAGTTGAACCTGAGTTTCCTTACTTGACTCGGTGGACCCCGGACCATCCTGGCCCGCAACACGACCGTTTATCAATGAACTTGGTAGGATTTTGCTTGAAGAAGGGACAAGCGAATCTCTTAGTTTTCTCGCCCTCAAGACGCCTCTTTTTATGAGGGTTTCTTTCGTTTGATCCGTTATCATCATTATCCTCCTGGTGTCCTTCTGAGTTAGCTGATCTTTTTAGATTGGATTGAGATGGCCAAGTTGATGGTCTTTGAAGTTGTTGTTTACTTTCCCTGTGGTCTTGTTCTCTCTTTTCCGGGCTTCCTTTCACTTTCTGGGTCCCCTCTTCATAGCCTTGTCCTTCGTAGAAGTCGTCGGTGAATCCATAAAAGGCCCACCGACTGTCGTAATTTGAATTGCCTGTCAATTCAAGAGACGAGTAGGTGGATTCGTATTCCTGATACAAGGGCAATGGAGAAAGGAATGACTGAAGAAACGGGGATTGTTTGACATCAGGAACTCTTTCGACTCTTGGCAACGCCAATGAGATAATAAAGTTAGCAGTAAGTCCTTCGTGCTCTATATTAGATGCCCGCCTGGTGAATCTTTGTGTCGAGCTCTGGATGTTAATAGTCATTATAATCATCCATTCCGCAACGTCACCGATTCGCAACGTTGTTGCATGAATCGTGCAGTAAGCACACAGGAACGAATGTAGTCCAGTATCATCATCCTTCACAGATTTCCAATATAACTTGAATGCGTTCCTTTCGAGTAATATCCCGAGTCTGGTAAACTCATCATGCAGTACGATCAGTAGCACACAGCTGCCTCTCCTTTCTGTATATCCCGTTTGAACAGGACTTCCCGGGTGTTCCGTAATGACAATATCAGAGCCGGCGAGCATCGTCATCATCGCAAAGGAACCGCGCGTGTTGGGGCAGTTATGTCGCGAAACAAAGTAAGGAATGTGGAATAGAAGGTAAAACTGTTGAAATCCGTCGAAGGGACCCAACACTTGACAATCCGTTTGAACCAGGGATCTGAATGCTATCAGCATCCTGTTTTCATAACACAGCTCGTTATGGTGCGTTGGTGGCCCTTGCAATTGAGATTTGCAATGATATAGGGCTTGCATTGCCATCGCTCCTCCAATCGTGTCGTTGACCCAAATGCGTCGAAAGGAATCTGGGGTCCTGCTTTCATCTCGATAGGCCGGTCTATCAAGTACGAGGGAAGCCATGGATGGTTTGCGAGGCTTTTCATCAAGATAACAATCCCAAAAGGCGCGACCGGGAGGCCAAGTGTCAAACATCTGAGGCATGGTATCGGATGCTATTTGGCTGTCGAGGCCTCGTGTGTGAGTGTCTGGAAAGGCACTCAAGTGTAGATGTCCTAGACTTGGTACTGGCGGATGAGAAAAGGCCGAAGTAGCCGATACGTCTCGAGATTGCTGATGATGCAGTTGAAAGAAACAACGTGGCGGGGATGACTATTTTTGGGCATTGTTTGGCATATCCAAGACTGCGCTTATTGGCCAAGCTAGGCTGTAGGTTTGCCGCTCAGCCTTAGCCTTGCTTGTCCAAGAAAGCCAGTGCCGTGGCTGGTTGCCTTGTGAATATTGAAACATCACCCAGTAACTTTTGACTCAAACTGCTGCTGCGTTAAGTGGTATTCATGGACTAAAGTCTAAAAAGGTAAATATAATAACACATAATTTGGTACCATTCTCGCAATTACTAGCTGTCACCGCCGCCCAGCAACAACACATAACATCATTAGCTTAACATACATTCTATCTCAAGATGAACACACATTTTATTTACTTCTATTATTAAATACGGGACAGTTGACGTTAAGGCCTTATTAATTTATTTTGGACTTTAATCAAATTTACTTGGTCAAAGGTTCCGGTGCTGTAAGACGTGGCAAATTTACCAGGTCGTGGAAGTAGGACAACCCACTGGACTAGACTAAACCGTTATAATGAACTTCTTACCAACTTTCTATCGCCAGATGAGATGACGTATTTGTAAAACAGAACTGCAAAAAGCCCTTCATGGGCAGGCAACTCCAATCTTGAACAGCGTCTTCGTCCGGCAGCCGACGCTCGAATGCAACCCGTACTGAATGTATCACCCTGCCCAAAATCCACGGTTGCAATTCAATTTTAAAACGGACCATGGTTGGAAGTTGGGCCCTGATGGCTGCGTCCAGATGCCAACGACATTGTCCGACTGTCCGACAACCACCGTTCTGGTACTGAAACATAATCCCTTTGCAAAATCCGGTTTCGCGGTCGTTGAAGGACACCGTCGATGAGACTCCGTCTAGCGGTGCCCAAGAGACGTATGATTCATTACCAAGAGGATGCGGCCTACATCTCTGCAGTGGAAAAGGGTTTGGAAGCTCAAGTCGGCTGGGGCAGTATGCACCGAAGAACTTGACTGGGGAACCTTCTGGTGGCTCGCCGTATACTATCGTAACGGGAGCTGATCTCGCCAGATACATGTCCCTGAATCTGCCTGTGATATGTTGTCCGATGATAACATCGCCACTTTGTCTTGTCCTTGCCAGGATATTCAACCTTGATAGAGACACTTGACGGACGCCGAGAACAAGCAGCCGATCGTTTTTGGGGATAGGCAAGTAAACCCAAGCAATATTTATTTTTTGGCGTCTTCTGGTGAAACGTTCGTATGTAGCCACAGCAGATGAGTCTTCTTCGTAGTGAATATGAGTGCCAAAGAGCTGGCCTGCGGAGAAGAAAAATGTAATGCCTCGAATCCTATCCGCTTCAACGGCGTGAAAGTGCTGCCCGGGGAAACGATCTGAACCATAAGCCGTACAAGAGGACAGGTCTGGTGGCGTGGGTGTGTTCCAAATTGGGAGTGCAGGTCGTTCGTCTGGAAGTTTGAGACGTAGTAAGCCATCCTTGACCTGCGCTTCGATGCCCGTAATAAGCGAAGCATGCTGTACGATATATCTAAAAGAATTGTTGCATTCTCCTTCATATATCGGGATTGAAGAGAAGCGCTCCACTCGGCTGACGCCTTTGGAGTCAACTGTTAGTCTTATTATTGGTTCTGTCGTCGGTGACGTGATGTATATCAGATTGCCATTGCGTTCCCATGACAAAATACGATCCAGTTGAACGGAAAGGGGCGCTTTAGGATTGGTTCGTGGTATGTAGGAAGCCAACTGAATAGCCAAGATGGACCTCCAGAACAAGGAATGTCTGGAGTGCCTTCGTATTATACTGAGAAGCTCGTACGGAACGCGGGACATTCCAGGCAAACCACAAATCTCGGCCATCCTCTTGACCATAGCTGGGGCGAGGTTCTCACTAGGCAGATGTAGGGGTTGCGCGCGTCGCCAAGGCAATCTCCATGCAGCGTGCACCCAAAGCCGACGTAAGGCGTCCGTGTCTTTATTAGGCCATTCTTCCATGAATATTGTATAACAGTCGAAGTGAAGCGGAACAAACTCTGGAGACGCAGCGCACCATTCACAATTCGAAAGGCGACATAGGTGAAAGCCGTCGACTTTTGTCATGATGCGGTCTAACCGTGGGAACGGAAAAGAACTGGTGCAACCGCTGAATGATGCCGAATCATGGTCACCAAAGACTACATCGCAATGTTAATGGCAGAACTCGGCATAGAGAGGGCGTCAAGAGTAGGATCATACTTGCTATTACTCTTTCATCTTTGTATATCCTGTCAGCACAGATTCCACACTGGGGATAGACTCCAAGGTGCTTGTATTTATGTTGGGCCATTATTCAAGTCGCGTTCATGTTGATGAAGACACAGAAATGTGGAACTAAGAGGCACCTGCTACCAACCTTGGTAGATTGGAAACGCATCTCCGGTCATACTCTTTTCCGGGCCGGGGAGCAAGGGCAGCTTTGGCAGAGCCAACATCCCATCCGTTGGCTTCATCATTCATCAATAATGTCCCTCAAAACGGTTCGAATTATTCTGATGTCCTGTATAATTCGTGGGGTGATTGACGTGGCCGTTATAAGTCGGCAAGATTTCCGGACCCTCCACTATCTGATAGAATCTGACAAGCGTATCACATCACCCTAGCAAAGGTTATTTTGGGTCTAGTGAGGTCTTATCTTGGACGCCGAAACGTCCAAAAGTACAGGGGACCGCCTGTTTTTTAGCTGAACCACATTTCCACCCTTTCTATCCGTACTACACTACCATAGGTGTTAGTAGTTAGTGACTACATCTCACTCCATCCAACTACCTCCCATCGCTCATGAACCTCTCATGCGTTTTGTTTATATTCAATCATGGAAGCTAATCAGAAACGATCAATCGCCGACTCGTCCGAGATCTCTAGTCGCCGAAGCAAACGCGGCAAATACGCGCCCGTAGCTTGGTACGCGCTTTGGATCAATTGAACAACACATCAACTAACATCCATAGCGATACTTGCAAGAAACGGAAACTCAAATGCGTTAGAGAGGAGGGTGAAGACGTTTGTACAAGATGCGCTGCTAACCACGTCGAGTGCGTCTTTGCTACTACTAACTCATCCAACGAAAATAATGAGCGTTTCACGAGACGGTCAACTCTAGAGCCGCAGTTTGTTACACCATATCTCTGTCGCTAAAATTCAAAGGCTAATGAACCCGATAGACCAGATATAACATCTTTAAACCAACAAGTCGCAGCTCTTCAAAACCAAGTTAGTGCGTTGACAACAGCCCTACAAGACGTCTCTCAGCGTCTTCCCCAGCTTACAGGCCCATCTACCACAACTTCTGTATCTCAAGGCAACGGATCGTCATACAGACAAGAACTTCGAAATGTCAGAAACGAACCAAGAGAACCCCAGTTTGTCGGTCCCATGAGGTCCGCTTACAGCTTCCAAATCGCCGAGAATTCTCTTTCTGGCATGGGCATCGAGCGGCGTCCTGACACAGCTGCAAGCTTGTCTGTTTCCCCATCAGAGTCAATACCAAATGTTGGAAGTGAGCGTGGATCCCTCCCTCCAAGTGACATGGATATTCTTCCCAGCTTGGGTGTGGTGGAGATACAGCGACTTCTGGAACTGTATCGCGAAGAAGTTGTGACTGTGTATCCATTTCTGGAAGTAGACGACCTTTCTCGAATTGTAACGTCAGTCGTTGAGTCTCCCGAGGAGAACACACTCAAGGAGATACAAGCTATCAAACTAGTTGTCGCTACCGCTCTGGCAGTCGAAGCCCATGGACAGAACAACATCAGCAAAAGGCTCATAGACGACGTTGAGCCTGTGATATGCAGTGTCTCGGGCGAAGCGTTTATCGATATATTAGAGCTACAACTGATGATGATGCTGGTAAGTCTCTTGCTCCAAGTATATTCTTGACTAACACATGTCAGAGCATTTACTGGTTCTACTGCGGGGAAGAACTTCTCGCCTGGCGAGCCATCGGAAACGCAGGAAGAGAATCAATCGAGATTGGCCTCCATCGCCGGGCCTCGCTTTTGGAGAATTTCAAGGATCCTCGGGAGCGGGATCTGGCTTTGCGATGTTTTTGGTGTGTTTACATTCTTGATCGAAGGTGGAGTTTTGGAACGAGTCTAGCCTTTGGGATTTCGGATCGTCACATCGATCCCCAGCTACCAGAGCCGGTATGTAATTCCCTGTGGAAAGTATCATGTTCTAACACGTAGTTCAGACTCATCATCCATATCTTTTATGCATGGTTTCCTACGCTCGGCTGTGTTCAAAGGTCTGGGAAGAACTCCCCCTCGACTCATCACCGCTCTCCGTCCCAAAGGACAAAGTTGACCTGTTTGACTTCCTCACTCAAAAATGGATGCATTCTATACCTCATGACCTACAACTTGTTTTCCCACGTCTTTCCCAAGCACCGCAGCCGCAGCCCCGAGCGTTACAGCGTTTACGAACTCTCTTGTATTTGAGAGGGAACCACATACGAACTCTCGTTTTGCGACATCATGTCCTGAGTACGACCAACCTACGAGCCGATGTTCAGGGTGCGCAGCTTGTCGTTAGCCTAGCACAGGATACCGTCCAGGTCTTGGTGCACTTGAACGAAACGAGCGATATATATGCTCGTCAGAAACCGACTTTTAACTATTTCCTCACGACTGCTTTAGCATCTATCTTGCTGGCAGTATGCAACGCACCAGACTTATTCGCGAACCGCTGCAGACAGGACTTCCGAGATGCCGTCAAGTTATTGGAGAGTGTCTCGCAGCATGGACACGTCAGCCGAAGACTTTGGAGGTCGATTCGAGGAACGATATACCGCGCCTTATCGTTGGAAACGTCCGTTACATCAAGTGGAAATGCAGTTGTGGCGAGAACAAGCGAGAACGAAGCGCATGCCGGTGCGCAGAGGGATGCTGGACATCGGCTGAGGGAGGCTTCCGCGGGTAGTCTTGATCTGGGTGATCTGACATCGGACGGATTCGGCCTGGAGACAGACTTGCTGAATTTATTCAGCGCTTTCGAGGAGGAAAACTTTCTCAAGAGTTCCCTGACAAATGGATCACTGGATGGACAAGCTGGACTTGGGCTGGATGGAGATTTGAACAGATTTAATAGCATCATGTAAGGCAGCACAGCATAAATGTAAGGCATAGCGATTGTTATTTGAGTATAGACGACTAGCGAGTATTTATGCAAGAACAATCTTAATCTCCAGAATCCCGAGCTCCATCAAGAATAGCCATGTCGACATTGGGAACCTGGTACTTCTTCTTTCCCCAGATAACATAGTACAATACTCCCACAAGAACCCAAAAGGCCATGACAACAGACGAGTAGTTCATGTTCTGCGCTGTAACAGGCATTACGGAAGGGAAGGCACTGAAGATCACGACAACGATGATCCAGATCAAGCTGATGACATTGAGCAGGGGACCTGCAATACGTCCAAGCCTAAACGGACCAAAAGTATTGTTGGACTGAACATCCTTCCTAGCATATAACATAGCGATGATGGGAAAAGCATAACTGGTATACATCCCGATGATGGCCATGGACAAGAAGGCGTTGAATGCAGTTGTGTTGCCAAGGTAGATAAACCCGAGCAACATTTGTATAACAACAGTAACAACAACTGCATAAACAGGAACTTCATGTTGCTTGTTGACTTTGCTTAGTTGTTCGTCCCACGGAGTAGACCTATCGCGAGCAAAGGCCCACAGAGTTCGCGACGTCGAGGTAGTACCCGCAACAGTAGCAGCAGTGGCGACGAGAATGATCAACAGGGATAGGAGCACAGTGCCGACAGGGCTCTTTGTTGCGTCGAGGAAAATTTGCATGAAGGGATATCCAGTGGGGGTCTTGATAAGGGTCTCGAGAGGGCCGGCAGAATAGAGTAGGATAATTACGTATACCAGGCCAAGGAAACCGTTGATGGCAACGCTGCCAATCATGGCGATTGGGACGTTGCGGCTTGCGTGGGGCATTTCTTCTGCGAGATGACAGGCAGCGTCGTATCTGGACAGGGTCAGTTCGGGAATTCCGAGTTACGCGGAGGTTTAAACATACCCGAGGAAGGGATAGACAGAACTCAAAAGGCCAACAAGCCACGAGACGCCATCGTCTGCCCAGCCACTCTGGTTGGTGACTTCTTTAAATACAAACGAAGAAGTGTTCTTTTCAGACATTATGCCTAGGACGATGACAACGATGACAAAACCGCCGACGTGAATAATTCCTGAGCCAGTTTATTAGTACCGAAGTTGCATTTGCAAGTTGGAGTACTTACCAGATATGTGGTTGTGCCAGGGAAGGGCTCGGTGGCCCCAGATGTTGAGTACGAGAGCGTATATCAAGACAGCCCAGTAGAACAAAAGACCCTGCCATCGCTGGGGCACATATGACGAATCCATGACGATGATGAGTGACTGTGCTTCGAGACCGGCTGCAAATGCTGCGGAAGCTGTCAAGACTATCTGCCCGCCGATGCTGATCCAGCCAGTCATGTAGGAAGCGGAGGCGCAAATCGAGGAGGGGGCCATGGCTGCTACCCAGTGGTACTGTCCTGATAACTGGGTTAGTAGTGATCATTGAGGCGAGGAGAATGGGGACGTACCTCCTGCAGTAGGATAGATGGAGGCAATTTCGCCAAGGGAAGCAGCAGTGCACATAGAGAAGATGGCTGACAGAACACTGGACGATAGGTGAGTATAGCTCTACAGGAGAGGTATGGATAGGACATACTAGTTGTAGAAAACACAGGGTGCACCACCGTTGACCAAAGCTGTAACAAGAACAGTAGACAGAGCCTCCCAAGTGGCTCCGAGACAAAGGCAAAGTGCAACCAAAGAGATCAGAGAGTATTGTCTTCGAAGCTCCTGCTCATGTCCAAGCTGAGCAAGACGCAGAGCATCCTCGCTGGCGGAGGTCGCATCAGTGATACTGTCGGTGCCTTTATTCATGGTTTGTTTCTCGACGATGTCCGCTTCGTTCTTCGACATGATGGATCAATGCGCAAATAGATTGCTGTTCTTCGCAGTATGTCGGTTTGTGTCTATCGATATACTGCTTGAGGAGGATATGTTAGTGAATAAATAGAATAATGATAAGGATATAGATGGAATTAGAGTTTGTGAAGGCCAAGCAATCTGATAGCCGGCCGTAGTCAAGGAGCTGCAACTCACAATAGCCGTGCCTCAACGAACCCTGTCGGTTACGGCTGTAACAAGGAAGTTCTGACTCGTGGCGTTTGAGGATTAGCAATCGAATACTACCTGTACAGCAAATCAATTCCCAGTTATACCCTATGTATATGGGAATACTCGGTTACTCCATTGTGACTGCACTACTCGTTTATGTATGGCATTGTCAGAGTGCAACATAGTCACGATAAGAATGCCTTGACAGGGTAACGCGGCACGCACTTGATAACAAATTTTTAGTCAAGTCTAGCTTGTACGCACTAGACAGGGGCTTTATCAAAACATGGGGTAGTATAGTGAATACTACTCCAGAGATCAGATCAATGATTCCGCGTTCCGAGTTGGATTCCGCCAAGACTGCTCGGAACGTCGGATTCCGAGGACCAAGAGAGGGCGAGTATTTTAACTGCTCAAATACAACCCATTCAGATTATCTGCATATCCATTCCGACAAACAAAGCCATACATACAGCCTCTCTTACATCATTGCCCCCATCCTGTTGTATTGCTGATTTCTGCATATTGTCTTACTCATCATGTCCATCCCACATCCCCTCTCTGCCCTGAGTGCAAGGGAAACCAACCTTGCACGGGACATTGTGAAGGAGGCACACCCTGGTGCATTGCTGTACTTTAGACAATCTTACTTCTTTGAGCCACCAAAGGAGGAAGTTCTGAAATTCTTGGAACTGGAGCACTCTAATGCATTGCACGCTGGGTCTCCACGACCTGACCGTTGTGCTCAGGTCTTCTACGACATCATTGGCGGTGATACAAAGACCAAGTACTATGAGTCTGTGGTTGATCTCACAAAGAAGACCATTGTGGATCAACAAGTCATTAGTCCCGAGCATCAATCTAGCTTGACGCTGTAAGTTATATCCACCGTTTATGCTCAGTTCAAGTTACTAACATCAATAGCTACGAATTTGACGATGTTGTCAAGGCAGTCGGAGAGTCAGAGCTCTTCAAAGAGAAGATGGCAAACATCAAGCTCCCACCGGGCTTTGAGATTGTCGTTGAGCCATGGCCCTACGGCGCGCCAGATCTCGAGGATGGAAACACGCGTTACTTCCAAGCCTTGATCTTTGCGCGTGACACTAAGAACGGACACCCCGACTCTAACTTCTACGCCTACCCCGTGCCTCTCATTCCAGTGATGGACGCGCTGACCAAAAAGATCGTCCGCGTCGAAGAACCTGCTACAGGAGGCAAGGGCGATAGTCTTACAGCAAAGACCCACGCGCCTGGTCTATTAGATCACTGCAAGCCCGCCGAGTATGTTCCTGAGCTTGTTGAGGGTGGCACACGAAAGGATCTGAAGCCTTTGATGATTGTGCAGCCTCAAGGCCCAAGTTTCTCTGTCACAGAAGGAAACTTGGTTCAGTGGCAGAAGTGGCGCATGAGAGTCACTTTCAACCCTCGTGAGGGTGCTGTTATCCATGACATCCGATATGATGGTCGTCCTGTCATGTACAGATTGAGTATCAGCGACATGGTAAGTTTGTCTAAAACAGGGGATGAGACATTATGCTAATCATGAACAGACTGTTCCTTATGCTGATCCTCGCGCACCTTACCACCGCAAGCAAGCCTTCGACTTTGGTGACGGAGGTCTAGGTCACTGTGTCAACAGCCTAACTCTCGGATGCGACTGCTTGGGCGTTATCAAGGTATGCCCTTTTACAGATCCGAGAAATAAATTGAGACTAACAAACTCGATAGTACTTCGATGGTGTCCTCATCGATTCAGACGGATCAGCCTTGGATACTAAGAACGTAATCTGTCTCCATGAGCAAGACAACGGCATTGGCTGGAAGCACACCGATTGGCGCACTGGCCGAGCTGTTGTTACCCGCCGACGTGAATTGGTTATCCAGTTCATCATCACTCTCGCCAACTACGAGTACGTGTTCAACTACAAGTTTGACCAAGCTGCGGGTATCGTTGTCGAAGCTCGCGCAACTGGAATTGTCTCGGTTGTCAACATTGACCCTGGCAAGACCAGCGATTGGGGCAACGTCGTCAGCCCTGGTGCCCTGGCACAAAACCATCAACACGTGTTCTGTGTCAGAATAGATCCTTCTATCGATGGTAACCAGAACACTGTTGTTCAAGAAGAGAGTCTTCCATTGAGAATGGACAAGCGAACCAACCCCAATGGTAACTTGTACGAGGTTTGCCAAACACAAATCACCACATCTCAAGGCCTCGACGCAGCCCCGTTCAACAACAGGGTCTTCAAGGTGCAAAACCTAAGCAAACGGAACCCCATCTCTGGAAAGCCCGTCGGCTACAAGGTCACGCCACCACCCACCCAACTCCTGCTTGCCGACCCCAACAGCGTGCAAGCCAAGCGCGCACTCTTCGCCAAGCACCACATGTGGGTTACAAAGTACAAGGACCACGAACTCTACGCGGGTGGCCGGTACACTCTGCAGTCCAAGCTTGAAGTCGGAGGTGTAGCCGACGCAGCTAATCGGTGCGATGATGTGCTGAACCAGGATCTTGTCTTGTGGAGCGTGTTTGGACTTACGCATAACCCTCGAAGCGAGGACTGGCCAGTCATGCCGGTTGAGATGCTTCAGTTGCATATTACCCCTTCGGACTTTTTCACAAGGAACCCGGCAATTGATGTGCCGAGTGACAAGGATATTGGATCCAAGCTGACATCGGGATGCTGCAAGGAAGAGGGGCCCAAGTTGTAAATTGTCTATTTTTATAATATGCGTTACCGTTATTACCTAGATTGAGCATTTGTTTGACATCATTAATCCACTGTTTGAATAAGAGTTTCCATTTACCTGCATTGTCAAAGCTTTCATATATGTGATACGTACAACCTCTTGACACAACGTCCGAGACTCTTCTGTCATGTTTCATGGAATTAACTTTAATTCCCGTTTCAAGACCAGAATCAACATCTCGGAATCGCTTGACACGATTCCGAGCTGCTACCCCTTCCAGTTTAGTCTTGGATCAGTGCTGAAGATCCCCGCGATTATGGGGAAGGCTTGTAGCAGATAGCATTGCGTACTCTAATCTGAGGCGCTGATCATGTGCATCTATTAGGCAATGGGTCTCTTCCATGCAGGGCCCGTCTCATCCTGGGTTAGCCGGCATTACCCATTATGTAACAATGTTTTAGGTTTACGGTTAGAGAACGGATGAACAAAGCCCAACTATATTCCTAATCAACAGGGATAGATCTGGATCGTGGTATCCTAGTGTCACGGTATGGCAAACAACCGAATCACGTTTGATCCTGGTTATCTTTGCTATCTAGGATCAAGATACGCTATCTGTTCCGCCCGAAACCGAGATTGAAACTATCCCTTATCTGCTCGGAAGGCGATACTCGGAAGCGTTCCGACTTGGTATGTCTCTCGTATGCGAAGGATGACGCAGCTTGATCAACTCCAATAGTCTGCATCATACAGAAAAGCCTGAATCGATAACGATGTTCGCGCCTGTGATAGATTCCGACTTGATAAGAAGTACGATTTGATCTGCCACGTCCTGTAAACTATCAGCATCGTGCATCCGGAGTGGCCGAGCGACATACCTCAACTTGGGTAATTCGCTTAAGCAAGGTTTTCTCCCTTGCCTCATCAATCTTTGACTGCGGGAAATCCGCGATCCAGTTCTGTGGCCGTTAGTTACTACTTGCATGCCATGGGCTTTTGTTCTACTTACCGTTTCCATGAATCCCGGGGACACGGCGTTTACACGAATTGACGGCGCCATCACCATAGCCAATGACTTTGCCAGATGGATTTGTGCAGCTTTCGTAACAGAGTATGCCTAGCATGTATAAGTCTGGTGTCATTGTGGGTGTGTCAAAGAGGAACTTACAATCGAGCTTCCACTAGGCTTGACTCCCGCGACGGAAGAGGTCATGACAAATGAACCATTGGCATTCCCAAGATACTTCTTCGCAGCATGGCAAAGAAACAGATGTGACTTGACGTTGGCTGCATAGCACTTATCCCAGACATCTTCATCGACATTGTCATCAAGATTGGAAAAGTTGGCGAATTGAGTCCAGCCGGCGTTGGACACCACAGCGTCAAGCTGGCCCATAGCTTCGACAGTTTCGGCTACGAGGCGCTCTATCTCGGCTTTTTGAGTGACATCAGCTTGGATCGCAATGACTCTGGGAGAAGGTTCCTGGTTGCTCGACACTTCTTGGAGGCTAGAGAGCGCGCTGTTGGCGCGGTCTTTATTAGAGGCGTAGTTTATCACAACATTTGCACCCAGTTGCACGAGCTTGGTGGCTACACTGAGGCCAAGCCCAGATGTACCTGCTGTGACGAGAATAACGGATCCTGGGATAGTGAAAGGCATTTTGTATGGTTGTGAAATCTCTCATAAACAGCTAGTGTATCCAGGTTAACTGACGGAATGGTGAGGAGACCAGATCTCCGCAGTACGGAAGTAGGGTCTAATCTTGGAGTGCGGAGTTGCATGGTTCACCTTGAAGGAAACGGCCATTTGCCTTCCAAAGCAGTATATATCAACTCATTTACAGAAACATGTATGATTACCTATTCAGAATAATTACACAATATGCCGAACCAGCCCCTCAAACACGCATGTTTCATTGATCAATGCCGTGAACATCTCCCGTTGAACTATATCCGTTTCATTCCCGAGTCTTCGGCTCTCATCTCTCTGGAGCCGAGACTACCCACTCACCGTCGATCCTTACCGCCAATCGGTTCCGATTTCTCCTCAGTCCATTGACACAGCTCTATATCATCATGGACTCGACACCCCGAAAGGCGCAGCAAGATAAACGCCGACGCCAGCAGCGAAAAGCATGTGACATATGTCGTCGTCGCAAAGTCCGATGCGATATCGTGGACCGACCTTCAGGGCCTTGCTCAGTCTGTGAAAAATCTGGCTTGGAATGCCGGTAAGTCTCGGGTAGCACGGTTCCGAGGCCGTACAGCATATGGTACACCCATGCAATAAGAGAATACAGTGTTGATATTGAATAGTTCGAAATGGACAGATGAAAGAAGAAGTTCAGTTTTATCGAGACATTCTTTAAACGACAGAGCCACAAGTCAATCGCCCGGAATATCTCATCCGGATCCGGACCCCGGAGCCGTGCAAAATCGGAACACCAATACTGATACTCATCATTCCATCATCGGACCCGATCAGAACTCATCTCAACAACGAAAAGACAAGACGCAAAATGTTCCTCAACCAGATGGCCAAGAGAAACTTGCTCGGGAAGGTCTAGCCCGTTTCTTCAAGCATGGTATTGGTGCAGCAGCATGGGCTGTCTTTGCCTCTACCAAAAGCTTTCGTATCGCCTATGTCGGAACAGCCGTATCAAACCTCGTACATCTCGTTGATCTGCACAGATCATTTAGACAGCCTTACTCCTCTATCCTAGGTGACATTTCTGCTCCTTCAGGGCCAGATACTCATGCCTCGTTTGCCGACTCTGCGGCCGATGGAAGTTCAACGAGTGATAGGACCGGTGGTGGTAAACAGCTACATTACCCTTATCCTCCCATCAGGCAGGTACACTCATGGAAACCTACGCCAAGTTCATGGGGCATGTCTCAGGATCTAGTCACGGAAGTGTCGTCTTTTCCTGCTCAAGAGGTTCGGGATGCCCTGGTCACGGCATACTTCGAGCACATCCACCCTTTTCTCCCTATCGTCTCCAAGCCAGAATTTCTCGCTAGATACCGCACTCCAGATAACCCACCACCACTGCTTCTCTTCCAGTCAGTTTTGATGGCTGGTGCTCACGCCTGCTCTCATCCCCTCGTTGCAAATGATCGTCATGCAGTGCAGAATATCCTCTTCCGAAGAGCAAGTATGCTCTATCACATGCGCCACGAATCAGACAGAATGCATCTGCTACAGGCCGCAGCACTATTCACATGGCATATTGGTGATGGTGATACAGTTGCCGGTGGACCGTGGTACTGGGCTGGCATAGCAGTGCGTATAGGAACAGGTCTTGGTGCGCATAGAAAGAGCTCTCAGCTCCCAGCTGCTGAGATGGCACAGTATCGAAGATGTTGGTGGTCTGCCTTCTTCTGTGAGGTTTTCTCCGCACTAGAAACGGGAAGGCCTTGTGCGGTAAGGGCCGAGGATATCGATCAAATACCACTTCGGCAAGAGGACATGGCCGACACGGCGACTACTGATCCTTCAATGGTTGAAACCCCAGGCGTGAATCCAGATTTCCTAAATCATCTCGTCGATTTGGCCTATATTGGCTTAGACGTCATTGCCCTCAACGCGCCTGCAAGAGATCGCATGATAGACATTTCGTCAATTGATGCACGTCTCGGTCTATGGTCCTTGAGGTCAGGTATCTCCACGGTCGCAGAAGACGATGACTCTTGGACGTGTCATCTACGAATGCACTACAACCTACTTCTTCTCCATCTTCACCGCAACCTCCCGTCTCCCAGTTCCTCATCAATATGTTCCGCCGCTGCCCAAGCAATCGTAACATCACTTGAAAAGCTTTCGGCACGGGATGAACTGTGCCAATGCCACTTTACGTCCGTCAGCGCTGTGACAGCAGCGGGTATTCAATTCGCAGGAGAGATACGCGCAGCAGTAACATCTCAAACCTTTCTCGTTGCTATTAACGCGTTGGAGAGACTGTCGAGACTTTTGCGATGCACCATATTGCTTGCGAGACACTGGCCGAACGCCGAGGCTGTGCACAGTGTTTTTGAAGAACTGCATCGAGAGTATGAGACGCTGGTTTCGCAGCGGCTACAGGGTGAGCAGGTCATGGTTCCGGAGAGTCCGCCGGATTGGAATCGGTTGCTTGGGGCAGAGGGTGTGCATCAGTTCAACAGTTTTACTTCGGATCAGGATTGGATGAATATTAATAGCTGGACTGATTTGCTGTGAGAGCGGTGTTGAGATAACGTCTTCAAAAAGCTAGTATATACGACCTGCTCGAATTCTAAGATGACCGTTCCAGCAGAACGTCATGGATTCGTGCCAATAACTACTGAGAATGCTAAATGCTTGCAACTATTTTATACGTGCACCGGAATTAGATTTTATTTATCATCTTCGTACTGTATCGAAACGACGTAACTAATAACGAGAAGCACGATAAAAAAACTAACAGATAATGAGAACATCATTTCTTGAGACTTGCATTAACTATAACGATATTGTAAATTGTCTTCGTTAATCGTTGACTACCCTATGGTGACGTTTCGAGTCATCGGCCAAACCGTCGATTTGCCCGAGTCTCGCCGAAAACCGGAGCGACGGATTTAGAAAGGGGGAGCAGCAACGTCAAAGTCAAAAGTCAAAAGTCATGTTATCGGCCCTGTTTCACGGACTCGTAAGACCGTGGCCCCAGCGATTACGATCCAAGCATCAGAAGAATTTCTCGTCTGATTCTGGAAAAGTTTGCTGATCGAATCCCTGCGACCACTTTATTGCCTAATGCTCGACCCCTGTTGATGGGCGGCATCGAAGGTTCTGGCCCGGCTTGGGCCGTACTGATGTGAACATCACTGTTGGACGACAGACAACAAATTATCATGATGATAGTGAAGCTTATTGTGATGATGATGATGAATTAAAATTATGTATGTCTAAGAGGTCTCTATATCTAAATTTAGAGACAGCCTTTCTAGTCTCTGTAAGCTTTTGTCTATCCTGTATCCCATGGTATCTCTAAGCAAAAACCCATTACTCCATCTCTAACAAAACTTTTAGTGATCATCCGCATCCTCGTCCTTTCCAGGATGCATAATGTCTCGTACAAAAACCGCTCTAATATTGAATGAAATGACGATAAGAAACGTAATAACAAGGAGAATGGTCATGGCACTGCCAGTCCAAAGAAGACCCTCAGACTTGAACGCATTCCCGATAGAAATAGTAGCAAGTGTAAATCCAGTGTTGGGAAAGACCATGGGCCACCAACCCAGATGAAACGCCTCGGGTGGAGATGAAATGACTGCGACGGCGGCGATGCAGAACCACCATAGACTCAATGCCCAGAGGAACACGGCACATAGAAGCGCTACGGTGCGGACAGTTTCGACGTTGAGAGCGAGGTCATCAATGCCGGAGATGGTCTTTGGCCAAGCGTTGGCCATTCCAATGAGAGCCAAGGCTGTGAATGATGGTGGACCGACGTTCATGAACAAGGCAGTACGATGTTCACGGTTTGGAAGACCAGATTGCATGAGCCGACCGATCATGTGAGCGTACATCATCATCGACACGCAAAATCCGAGTCCCTGACAAGTAAGACCAGCAAAGATGATAGGCAATGGGTTGAGATGTGTCTGTGTATCGAGAATAACTGTCGCTACTGTTCCAGCTAGCATGACTGGAAAGATGGGCAACAGCCAGCCAGGCATCATGGCCTGTAAGCTGAAGCTATGTCCTGCAAAGAGGAAAGAATATTGCCATATAGCCAAGATGAAGGTGGCTACGACATAGATCCAGAAGATGGCTTGTGATGCCCAAGAGTATGAAGGGTTGTCTTTTGGAATGGCATAGCGCTGAGTGCTGGTAATTAAAGAAGCGATGGCGAGAAAAAAGGTAGGAAGGAAGAAGCCTTCACGATGATGTGTGACTGATCGTTTCAAGTCACCGGGATTGAATGAGAACCGGAGAATCATGCCAATGCAGCAGAGAGTAAAGATGAGGAGGTTGATGCTGTACAGCACTGTGCCGATGATCCTCAAGCCGGGGAATTGATGAGGTTGCACATGAATGAGAAGTGACAATCCACCGGCACTCATGGGTAGGGTAAACCAAGCCCATGTGAAATGGTGTAGTCTTTGTCGAATGGACAGTGGCTGTTGTTGGTCTGGTTGTTGTGTTGTATCATTGTCGGTACTGGAGTCATTGTTGCCCTTTTCAGGGTCTGGGGGTTGTTGAGATAAAGCTGATTTAGCAGCATGGTGTTTCAAAAAGGCCTTTGGGTCATTTGCATGATCTGGCGGTGGTGGCGAAGGGGCTGAGAAGTCGATAGAGTTGCGCCTTGTGGGTGAATTGGAATCGACCCAAGTGGTATTAAGATCTCTTAGCAGATCCATTGTGGAAGTCTAAACGATAGATGGCTTAACGAAAGATGTAAGATGATGCAATAATTGATGTGAGTAGCTGTAAGAGGATTGAACCGAGAGTAGAGACATGGCGTATTTATAAAATCCAGGAATTGTAAATCTAGATAACAAGATATCAATGTCTAGCTAAACCGACCCATGTTGTCGTGTCGAAAGGGGCCAAACTTTGAAAATCTCGTGATGGAACCGTGACTCGAGTCAGAGCGAAGCTTCCATTCCCTGCCCAAAAGCGGGCTCTGGTCCACTGTAAAATGCCGTAGCTAGCGTAGCCTTGAGGCTCATCGGGTGCTAACTACAGGGGGCGGACGCTAATTCGTATAGCGCTGTCTCTGGTTGCCGGATCTGTATGTCCTGGGAGTGAGTTGACATTGGTTGACAGGCTATTCCTGGACAGCAACATGATGCTGTGGCTACACGGAATGAGAATCCGCTGCGCCGGGTCCCGGTAGCCAACTCATCGGAGAGACAGGGGAGATGAGATAAGGCCGAGCCTCAAAGAGTCAAACAGGTTTTTGCCACAAGCACGTCCATAAGAGGCCTCACCAAGACAACGCGACAATACGACAGCGCGACACAACGCGATTCTTATCTTGCCTTACGAGCTGACTGACATCCCTGATAGCAGTCTGTCATTCAGATACATATCTGTTCATCTGGTTGACAGGATAAAACCCATCGTAACAACAATCCAGGTCAGTTCAAATGTGGTCTGTCTTTTCGGCGTATATTCACTTTTGCCGCCCAATATCTATGACAAGCCCAACTTCCAAGGGTTCGAAATTAGTTACCAGGCCTGCGGGCGTGATCGGGTTGCGTTTTGAGCCTCAAGCGTCTGTGCCATTGCTCTCAAACAACATGTCTCATATTTAAAGACTTTTCGCTTCCCATTAACGCCCAATGCTGGGATTGTAGTGGGGACTTGTAATTAAAGTCTTCGATAAGATAATCTTTACACTGAAGGGTCAGTTTTCTAGCTTCCTTCGTTGGGCTGATGCTTTATCTTTGGGAGAATTTTCGTGGTCTTAACCCTTGATGTCTTGATTAGCAGGCAGGGGCTGTAATGAAGGGATCATCGCTTGGTTCATGCAAGTTTCTTGTCTTACTGTAGATTGATGGAAACAATCAATGAATGAGTCATGATCTCCCCTGTTAGAAAGACCTTCGCTATCGTTCCTGCTTGTCGGTAATTGACCCTATATGCAAGCTTGTTGCAATGTTTTAAGGTTACCCATAGATAGACGACTTTACAGATTGGACAGTCCCCTGGTAGAGCATTATATCCCTGACAAAAATGGAAGCTTAAAACAACAAGTCTAACCCGTTTGCTGCCTCGGTGACGAGAAGTGGCATAATTTATCGGATATCTAGTCTTGACATCAACTCTATCGGGAGACTGCGCAACAATTGTACAGAAATGTTGACCGAAAGAGGATAATTCAGAAAACACCACTGTATGATATACGCTCATATACTTGTATCTCTTTTCCACTGACTCCACCTCTATGAAGCTATTTTGATGAGGTTGATGCGACAACAATTGAGTTTGTCAGTGGACAATGGCCGGCCAACTCACAAACCAAACACCAACGGCTATCCAACCAGGGTTCCCAATTTAGCCCGTCTAGATAGACCAGTAAGTACCATTGTAGACTGTTATTGATTACACGTGACAAAATCCTTCCAACGTCTACAATCTAATCCCCTCATCCGTCTTACTTTTCGCATCCAATCCATTATTCAAGACCGAATACCACATCGATATTCCTCATCATGGCAACCCAGCAAGAAGTAGATCCTGAAGCATTCTTCAAAGACCCGCGTTTCTCCCAAACATTTCATCTCCCAGCAGACCCTTCCAATGGTGTTCCCACTGCTATCAACGTGAAATACGCAGACTACGGCTATCGAAACCCCTCAAGTCCCTCAGAGGAAAATGTGCTTCTCTTCTTTGCGCCGCTCTGCGCATCGCGCATCATTCATTGCGCCAAAGACGAGCTTGCCAAGAAACACCGCGTTCGTATAGTGACAATGGACCGTCCGGGTTTTGGTGGTACGGATCCTGTCAAGTTGGAACAGCGTGCCCTCTTATGTCGAAGTATGTTATGCTACTGGCTTCTTCCACCCTGCTCTTGAATCAAGCAATAGCTAATATTGACCAGAAATGACACTGGCTCTTTTAAAGCATCTCCAGATTGACAAGGTGTCCGTTGCGTGTCACAGCGGAGGAACCGTGTATGCCCTCGACATGCTGCTTCATCACCCCGAGATACTCCATCCCGGCCGCTCATACATGGCCATTGGGGCACCCTGGATCTTACCATCCCGTTCCAATGTCTGGTCGATGTCACTTGTCAAAGCACTCCCTGTCGGTATGATGGCGCAGGCAGACAAGGCGATTGGGTTTTTCAACAACACTCTCGGTCCAGCTTTCACTTCCTCTGTTGGTTTCAGCCAATTGTTCACAACACCAGCTCCACCTAGCCCTACAGGAGATTCCGAATTCGCCAGATTCGAGGAGTCGCTCGAGCCCTCTCTCTTCAAGTACGTTCACGCGGAGAGCATTGAAGGGTTCTCGGATGAATCCCTGTTCCTCATGCAGAAGGTAAATGGCATACCTGGATTTGGCGATTGGCTCGACTATGACGATCTGGTTCCAAAGTTGGCGAGTGCGTTCAGAGGATCCGGTCGTCAGTTGGATATCGATGTTTTCTACGCCGAATCGGATTCTATGATAGGTGCACCCGGAACAGCAGGACCTGAATGGATGAACGCTTGCTGGAAGAGGGAACATGTTGGTGACACTATCAGCTACAATAAAAAGACTATCAAGAAGGCTGATCACAACACCATATGGAGTATTCGACGGGGTGTTCCAGAGAAGGTCTTTAAGAAACTAAGTCAATAGCTTTGTTCAATTTGATGCTAAATGATAATCCTACAAACCCGGTTTTCTCTTTTATATCTGTCTATAGCTTTGCCGCAATGTTGACATGCACAGCCTTGATGTTAGAATAAGCCGCAAGACCAGCCTCTCCCAATTCCCTACCAATGCCACTCTGCTTCACTCCACCAAAGGGAATTCTCCAGTCACTGTCATTACTCGAGTTGACCCAGACCATACCCGCCTCAATCCTCTTGGCAACCTGATGCGCTCTTGTCAGGTTTGTTGTGAAAAGCGCACTTCCAAGGCCAAACTGTGTATCGTTGGCCAAGTGGATAGCCTCGTCCTCAGTAGAGAACTTAGTGACAACCACGAAGGGGCCAAAGACCTCTTCTTGGAAAACACGCATTTTGGGTGTGACATCCGTGAAGACTGTTGGCTCGACAAAGTAACCCTTTCCATCGCCAACCTTGAACGGTTGACCACCAAGGGCAAGCTTGGCACCTTCTTTCTTACCGACGTCGACGAAAGACAAAATTCTTTCATACTGGGCCTTGGTGACTTGAGGTCCTTGGAAGGTGCTCTCCTCAAAGGGATCGCCGACCTTGGAGATGTTCTTGACCTGGGCTCCAAAAGCAGCCATGAACTTGTCGTAGATACCCTCTTGGACAAGGATACGGCTGGTAGCAGTACAAACTTGACCCTGGTTATACATGATACCAGCATGGGCCCAGTACGCCGCCAAATCAACATCGGCATCATCAAAGACGAGAAGGGGGCTCTTGCCACCAGTCTCCAAAGTGATGTTCTTCAGATTGCTGCTCGCCATCTTCATAATGCTGCGCGCTGTGGGTGTGGAGCCTGTAAAGGCAATCTTATCGACGTCCATGTGAGATGCAAGGGCGGCACCGGCAACGGTTCCTAGACCGTTGATGATGTTGACAACACCAGGTGGGAACCCTGCCTCGACGATAAGGTTGGCAAGGTAGAGGATTGAAAGAGGGGTTTGTTCTGCGGGCTTGAGGATCACAGCGTTGCCGCATGCTAGAGCTGGGCCGAGCTTCCAAGCTGCCATTGCAAGTGGGAAGTTCCATCTATCAACATTGTTAGTAAATAATCTGAAACAGTGGTGGAGAAAGTGCTTGACGTACGGGATGATCTGCCCACAGACACCAATTGGTTCACGAATGGTATATCCAAACTTGTCACCTGTTGTTTCAATGACTTGTCCATACACCTTATCCGCAAAGCCACCATAGTATCTCAAAGTCTCAGCGACTTCGTTCACGTCATCGTTCAAGGCGACAGTGTAGGGCTTTCCGTTATCCCATGTTTCGATTGTAGCGAGAATCTCCTTGTTCTCTTCGACAAGTGTAGCAAGACGGCTGAGTAGTTTACCGCGCTCGGTACCTGGGAGATCTCGCCATGACGGGTTGCGGAGGGCACGGCGGGCAGCGCGGACGGCTTTGTCGACGTCTTCGGAGGAACCAGCGTAGACGGATGTGATTTCTTGCTCGTTGCTGTCACTGTTAGTAATTGTTTCAGCGTCGATAAGTGGGAATGCAACTTACGTTGGATTTATGGAAGTGATCTTCTCGCCATTGGACGACTTGACCCATTCATTGTTGATGAACAAGCCGGTGGGCTGCTTGTAAGTGCGGCCATTGGGGGCAGTAAGTTGGATGTCTAGACTCATTGTGGCTGTATTGATGGGCTGAGAATGTCAAGAAATCTGCTGAGGAGAAAGTCATCCTTGTATAGATAACACTACCCCAGTTATAGGTCTGGATACGCGTCTTCGCGACAACGGGCTAACGGCAAGTACCTTTCTACTGCCGACATGAAGTTCCATCGTGTTGATTCCCCGGACAGAAAATATGAGAAGTATCGCCCACTTTCGGTTTAGTGGAATGATACCCCAGACGGGTCCGGTGCGGACAGACTCGAGATACCCTGTATCATCACCAAGTAACTTTGCGTTTCCGCATCGAGGAGTCATTCGGCAAAGAAAAAAAGAAGAATGCGGATAATAAAATGCAGAAAATGATGTTGTGATACTTCAATACGGCCATCCATTGGGCCGGAAGCTGCAAAATGTGTCACTATTGTCCGCAATGCAAAAGTGTAACTCGTATGATAGTTGCGGACCCGAGCAAAGTATTGCCCAGATGCGGGAATCCATTCACATATATGGGTCTATTCCGTAAATGGCAGCAAGATAGGACAAAAAATACAGTGTAATTTAAATAGAGGGATCTTCGCAGGCACAAATCTCAATCTTTGTCATAGAACTAACAACCAAACATTACTACACACCAACTGACACATCATACAGCCACCCATCTACCCCAACCGCCAATATCTCTCACTGAGCACTGGACTCACCCACCCGCTGCGGCTGCGGAGCCGAAGTATCTGTCTTGCCGACGATATCCACATAGTTGGCCCTCTCGGCTCTCTGTGCATAGATAATGTTCCCTTGCGCCTCCTCAGTCTCGAGATAAGTGACTCGGCCCTTGATAACCCAAAACACAAGTGTGATGACAAGCATGATGCCAAAAACAGCAATGGCGTAGTTCATGTCGGCCACTGCGGGGTTGGGTGCGGACGGGAAGAAGAAGAAGACAGTGGTCACTGCGCAGTAGACTACTCCGACCCAGTTGATCACAGACCCGAAACGTCCCAGGCTGAACTCGCCCGGTGGCAATTTGTCGCGGCCGACGAGGAGAAGAGTCAGGATGGGCATGCCATATGAAACGGTGAGTGCGATGGTGCTGACGCTGAGAATGGCTTCAAGCACGGTTGAGGCAAAGGTGTAGAGAATGCCAATGAGGGCCATGACGCCACCTTGAAGCCACAAAGCGCGCACAGGGACTTTCCAAAAGTCGTCGACGCGCGCAAAGTAGCCGCTGAAGGGAAGACCACCGTCTCGAGCAAAACCCCAGGTCAAACGGGAAGACGTCGTGACGATTCCAATGCCTTGTCCGAAACCGTTCACGATGAACAGCGCCAGAAGGACTGTTCCGCCCTGGAGGCCAACAGTATCCTTGAGGAGATCCATGAAAGCAAGACCGGTAGTCGGGTTGAGGTAAATGTCCGAGTTGACCATGCAGAAGAGACAGACAACCATGAAGATGAAACCAGTGATGGCTCCCATGGTAATCGAGAGCCAGATGATCTTTGGAATGTTAGTTCGAGGTGAGGGAATTTCTTCGACAAGATGAATGGCTGCGTCGAAAGCTGTGAGACCGTAGGCTGCTTGCACAAGACCAATAAACCAGGTAACACCATCGGGCCAGCCAGTCTGATTGATCCATTTCCCGAAGACGAAGCCTGCAGACTGGAAATGTAAATCTTCTTTCACGCCGACAGAAATCAGCATGGCCATGCTAATGATGACAAAGAGACTGGCGAAAGAAATGCCCACAAAGTTGTTGAACCATGGAAGAACGACATCTTTGCGACACGCCACCACATTGAAGAGTGTCATGACACCAGTAACACCAACATAGACTAGAAACAAGACCCAGCCCTTGTCAGCGCCTGTCCAGCTCGGTGTGAAGAGAATCTTCATCTTGAGTAGGAACTCAGACATAAAGGCAATCTGCGACGCAGACAAGGTGATCCAGCCTGTCATGTTGATCCACGCGCAAAGATACGAAGTGAATCTACCAGTAGGAGTAGGCCATAGCCTGGAGATCCAGTATGCCTGTCCCATTGCGGTGGGCATGCTGCTGCACATCTCGCCCAGCGACACGGCGACGCAGATGTTGCATGCAAAGACAAGCACCAGACCCCAGAGGATGGCGATAGGACCTCCAGCCGTCAAGCCGCTGTCAATACCCTGCGCAAAGGTCGACCACGTGCCCAGCACCGAAAACGCAAGTGCAAGCATGCTCCACATGTTGAACTTGCGCGAGAGGCTCTGGTCATGGCCAAAGTTGGCAAGATCTTCTGCATCGCGAATGGCCTGGGGGGTTGAAGGTTGGCGCTTAAGCGCAGAGTTTGTCTCGACGTCGTTGGTCATGGCCGCGTCTGACAATGACCGCGTCGAGATATATAAATGACGTAAATGAGGACGAAAGAAAAGGCGACGGGCAGCCTTGGAAAGGTAAAGAGGTGAGTCAGATGATGGGTGTCCAACTCTGGATGGAAATGGGATATACAGAGGAGGGGAAAAGGAAATAAAGAGTGAGCGTCGCTGCTTATAGCCAATTTACCTCAGCTTGGTTCGGCGACGAACGGACCAAGGGGTTCTGGTGTGAGTTACGAGTGCGTGGGGAGATAGATAGAGAGATATTGGAGTAGAGAGCAGAGCAGAGCAGGACAGATTGGGTATCTCGTACTGAGCTGGAGCTGGAGCTAGAGCCCGGGCTGTGTGACAAGCCGAGAATAAGACGGATAATACTGTATAGATTGTGTCCTAGTCATGAGAACCTTCTGTAAAGAGCGTAGACTACCTAAACTAAAACCCCAAATTGTGCCCTACTCATCACTGAAGATGGAGGGAAAACCTGGTTCGAAAAGGGCGCATTTGGATTAGGCTGGGTAGAGATAAGGGTGTCACTGTTATCTCTAACCCTGGTTCATACTGCCACAGAAGAGTAAAATGAAAACTCTTTAGTGCGTCATTCCTGTCAGTGCCCGTTCCTTGGTGCTGTATTGTATTGCGACAAGACATGGAAGCTTCGCAACGCGACAAAAGACATTATTCCCTTTGGAGTCTGCAACTCATCATGCAACCACAGGGAACAATAATTGATCTGCGGGGAAGAAAACTTTCCCCATGGGGAACACCGGTTCACGGTTGAGCGATGGCATTCCATTACGTGATGAGACGAGTTGGAAGCAAGTCAGATCATGCATTGTTCCCCTGTCGCTCTTAGATAATTCAGCGACACTCTTCAGTGACCGGCCCGGTTGCATTCAAAGTGAGACGACCTCTGTTGAACAGCTCGTGGCAAAGAACATGGGACCTTGCTCGGTTATCTCGGTGCATTTAGCTTCTTATCGCCCGCTACCAAAACCTTCAAAACATTACCCGTAAAGGGTTTAGCCCGACACGGACACGTTACAAGGGACAAAAGCTGAGAAACTGCTACTGCAAACAGTTAGACAGCTGCGAAATGAGGGGAAGGTCAGGTCTAATTGGCTCTGCAGGGTGTCAAGTGACAGAGCCTCTTCCAGGTCACGCAGATATACAAGGCGAAACGAGGCAAACATGATGCTTGCTGTCTGTCTGATCTGCTATCTAGATAATGCATTGGCGGGTCAGACTTCACCCCTCATCTGGGAACGAAACTTTGTTCAATCCAATGCCTCTCTTCGGATAGCTTCAGTATAGCGTGTGTAACTGCCGGACATGGACATGGGGAGACAAAAGATGCAATCGTATTGCGCTTTTGGGGTAACAGACAGCAAAAGCAAAGATCTGATCTCGGCCAACTAATTACTAACCTTCCATAGCGTGCCCGTAAACGGTAAAGGTAAAAATGTCTTGTTTCCTGTCTTACATACAGCACCAGCGGAGGCGGGGAGTGGATATCGGAGCGGAGCGTTGTCATGGAACGGCGGCGCTACAGTGGAACTCTTTTTTCCTCTGTCTCTGTCTCTGTTCTTTGTACTGTCTTGTCTGTACTTGCATTGTCTATAAGAAGCTGTCATCCTCAATTGAAGTATTCGTTTCTGTCCAAGATCAACAAAGCTTGTCTCACCTACTCTAAGCTATATACACAACACCACAACACCAATCAATACTTGCAGCCTCTGCAACCCTTGCATTGCATCTACCGTATGGCACAGTCGCTCAGTCCAGAAAACAACCATCATGATTCCAGACACCTCTTCTATCGCCGGCTACACCATCTTTCGGGAAGAGCCCAACGATGCCGCTCCCGATCTGTCTCAAATTGAGCACACTCATCCTCTTGGTAACTTGCCTTTGCATCCCTTTTACCCAATTGACCGCTTACACTTATAGATCCCCTCTCAATTGATGAGATCCGCGCTGCAACAAAGCTCATCCGCGACCATGCAAGCCCCAAGACTCTCAAGTTCAACTGTCTCACCCTGCGTGAACCTAAAAAGGCGGAGTATTCCGCCTACAAGGCTCGCACCGGCCCTCGCCCTGCTCGTCGCGCTTTCGCCATTGTGATTGAGCGCGGAAGCGGCCAGGTCGCTGAGGTCATCGCCAACATCCGAGAGGGCAAGGTCGAAGAATGGAAGCCTGTCACTGATGTCGGCCCTACCCTGACTCTTGAGGATCTCGATGTCTGCGAACGCATCGCCCGCAAGGATCCCCGCGTCATTCGCGCTTGTGAGGAGCTCGGAATTACCGATATGGAGAAGATCTTTATCGATGCTTGGGCTATTGGATTTGATGACCGCTGGGGTTACGAGCGACGTCTTCAGCAGGGTTTGGTGTACTACCGTGCTTCGCCCAACGACAACCAGTACGCTCACCCTCTGGACTTCTCCGTCGTTCTCGATACCGAGAAGGAAGAGGTTCTCGCTGTGGATGTTCGTCTCGTCAACGGCGAGCGAACCAAGATTCCTCTTGCTCCCCACAACTACATGCCCGAGTTCATTGGCGAGAACTACATCGATGGCACTCTCAAGCCCATCAACATCACGCAGCCTCAGGGCGTGTCCTTCCGTATGCGCGGCAATGAGATCTCCTGGGCGGGATACAAGATGCACATTGGCTTTAACTACCGCGAAGGCATTGTTCTGTCAGATGTCCGCATGGAAGACCACCACGAGCACCGCGAGCGTACCCTCTTCAACAGAATCAGTGTCGTAGAAATGGTCGTTCCCTACGGCAACCCCGATCCTCCTCACCACCGCAAGCACGCCTTTGACGTCGGTGAGTATGGAACCGGTCTCATGACCAACTCTCTGAAGCTGGGATGTGACTGCAAGGGAGCTATTCACTACCTCGATGCCGTCATGGCCACGGGCGATGGTGATGCCGCTGTTATCAAGAACGCCATCTGTATCCACGAAGAAGACAACGGTCTTTTGTACAAGCACACCGACTACCGCGACGGCAGCGTCATCTCCGCTCGTGATCGCAAGCTTATCATTTCGCAAATCATCACAGCCGCCAACTACGAATACGGCTTCTACCACACCTTTACACTTGATGGAACATATAAGCTTGAGATCAAGCTTACTGGCATGTTGAACACCTACTGCATGCACCCTTCCGAGACAGCTGCTCCATATGGCACTGAAGTTGCTCCCTCGGTCAACGCCCACAACCACCAGCACATCTTCTCACTCCGTGTCGATCCCGAAGTTGACGGTCCCAACAACACAATTGTCCAGAACGATGCTCTTCCCTCAGAAGAAGAAGTCGGTTCTCCGGAGAATCCCTACGGAAACGGCTTCTACTGCAAGAACACACCTTACAAGACTTCCAAGGACGCATCTTCAAATTACTGCCACGAGACCAGTCGTTCTTGGGCCATCACGAATCCTAACAGCATCAACCCTTCCGCCAAGAAGCCCGTTGCCTACAAGATCCTCAACAACAGCTGTCCCGGCCTCTTGGCCAAGCCTGGCAGTGTAGTCTACAACCGCGCTGCCTTTGCTCGCAAGAGTCTCTGGGTGACGCCTTACAAGGACTACGAGATCTTCCCCGCTGGTGATTACGTTTGCCAGTCGACTGGTATCGAGAACCACCCCCACAACAGCAACATCATCGATTGGGTGAATCGGGACGAGCCCATCGAGAACACGGATGTCGTGTGCTATATCCAGTTTGGATTGACACATTTCCCCCGCACGGAGGACTTCCCTGTCATGCCTGCTGAGCCCGTGAGTGTCATGCTGCGAGCATCAAATTTCTACCAGAAGAACCCTGGCCTGTGGGTTCCCCCTTCGGCGCTTTGCGTTGATGCTGCTTCGAAGGACGCTTTTGGTGAGAAGAAGGAAGAGCCTGCTTCTTGCTGTGCTGGTAAGGCTGGGCCTAAGCTTTAGAGATGAGGTAAATGAGTTTTGTGTCAGGTTAAAATTGGGTTAGCATTATTTGGAGTCTTTAGTTTTGCATAATTAGCACAAGTTAGCAGGTTATAATACCGAAGATTGGATCAGTATCAAAATTGATGCAAGTTACGAATATCTTTTGTCCAGACACCATCTTTCTGTTTTCCAATGACTATGTCTTGAATTGTTCGGACCTCAACCTCTTTATAGTCCGCATATGACTTGAGTGACACATGGATTTCAGTATGACTGGCACACACTCTTTTGTTCTTCGCCTTACTGGGCCTATTATTTCCCCTTCGCCTGTCTCGTAAAAGCTTGAGTTCCACGTTTGAAGTTAGCCTTTCAAAGTTACTGTAATTTCCCGGAAATGTACGGAATGCGGTACACAAAGGGTGATATTTGGATTCTTGTGCCGTAAAGCTTTCGTATCAGGCTAGCTATCCAGGTCGACCATACAAAATCTTTCAAGATGGCGAGACAACTGCTGGCTACTGGACTCTTGGAGAATCAGAAGAAGCTGGTATATACTTTAGTCAGCTTGAAGAGTTACTTGCTAGAGGCGCGGCTTTTCAATTGGGTCCTGAACCTGATTTAGCTGGTATTATTTAAACAAAATAGTAGCTTAAACTTGGATAGCCAAGAAGTGTTATCCAGTAAAACGTTACAAGACTTGAATAAAATCAACTTAATGGCAACGTCTTCGCATCATTTGGCAAGGCAGCTTGTGTTGCTAAGTTTGACTGCGGCGACTACGGTATTGGCATGGCAGGGTCCGACATTAGCGCAGCCCAAATTCGACGGACTCTGTGGTCATAGCATAGGCTGATTCCATTTCATATTTGCGAGAATGCAGAAACAAATGATGGGGTTAGGATGTGGCCATGTCTATTTGTTCAATTCATGCAAGGTTATCATGGACTACCGTACAAACTGTAAAACCCGAGGCTAGACTCTTGACTTCAGAACACAATACTAATATCATCTCCTTATAACTTTAATTAATAGTAATAATATGTTTCGATATCACTGCAACTTCGTGGGAGAACATTTACACAAGAGGTTTCGAGTCTTTCGCATGTCCGTTGAGAACGACTGCAGTGGTTAATTAGCCTCGATATCTGTATGGTTGGTAACCTTTCGAGGCTGATAGGATTATTGTTGATTGTAGACATGTTTCTGATCTTCACATAGGCTGCTGGTATCAAAGCTCTCTTTATCCATACCTCACCGAATGTAGTAAGTGAGTCGTGATCTGAACCTCGGCTAGTATTGCCTGCCGCCTACGATACGCGAGAAGACTGGTGTGTTGTCGGATCAAAAATAAATTAAACAATGTGACCCTAGACTCAATAGTCTGCCAAACTATTGGCATTAGCGTCGGTCTAGTTCAGCCCCAGACCGTTCTGACAATTTCACAAACGATTAAATAGGAGGCCAAGATTGGGAAATATTCATTTTGTTGATTTGATCTTGTAACCTCTTACGTTTACTCAACTTGCGCCTCTTTAGTCGCTGCCATTCGTTTAGAATCGCTCCTTTTCAAGATGGTTTCCAGATCCATTCTCGCTGTAGCGGCTTTCGCCATCAGCTTTCTCGGAGCCGAAGCTGGCCCTTGTCGGCCCACTACCGCCACAACCTTGGCCGCGAGTGAGACATCGACAGTTGTTTCCATGCCTGACTCTACGACGTTGACGAGCCTGGTCGAGACTACTACCACGGCCGTGGCTGAAACTACAACAATTAGTGCCGATGAAGTCACCACGACCGTTGAGGCTCCAGTTTGCGCCGAAACTCAAGTTATTCGCAACCCAGGCTTCGACGACGACACGCTCTCACCCTGGACAGGCGCCTCATATGCCACCTTCGTTGCATATTCTCAACCCTACTCCGCGTAAGATTCCTATCGGTGTAATGACGTAGTCGTGGTGGCAGATGCTAACACCCAGCGCAGGTCTACTTCGTTCTCGAATGGTGGCGGCTCAGAGCAGTTCGCGCAGAATTTGCCCACCCTAAATGGCGACTATGTGCTATCATACCGGTGGTCTCCTGCTTTAGCATCCAACGTTGGAGCAGGATTCAGTTGCACCATCCAACCTATGATCGGAAACGACGCGCTTGCCGCAGTCTATCCCGAAAAAGTTGATAATTGGAACCTGGAGACTCAGAGGTGGTCCAGTGGAGGAACTCCTCTTTCTGGAGCGGCTATCTCATTCTCGGTGTCATGTAGCGGAGAGTATAGTGTTCTCGTTATCTTTTTCGACGACGTTACCTTGACTCGAGTCTGCGGTAGTGCAACCTGATATGAGCGGTCGACACCCAGCATAGTAATGTCGGCAGAGACAGAGTTTCGTACTGTCTCTGCTATCTAATCGCAGTAGGCAACGCCAACTCATATCGTTCTCGGGAAGATTTAGGGTTAGACGTTGCTACTTTCAATTCTACCAATATTCTTAGAGAACTAACTCTAATAATACCAAAGCGAGCTGTATAATGCTTCACTTTAACCCTCCTTGGGCCACTCATTGACGAGCTTCGCCCTGTGAAACCTCGTTGTCCACCCTAAATCCTTCTCTACATCCTCCAGCAGCTTCAAAACAGCGCATTGCTCTTCCTTTTCATGAAATACCTGTCCTGCCACAAAAAGTGCCTGTACAGAGTTCGCCCTCACCGGATCACTCGGATCAGCTAGACTAATTCCACATATCTCCTTTGCATAATGACGGACCTCCTCTTGAATCCTCCTGTACGAATTCAACCGCGCTGAGACAGTTGAGCGGATAAAGGTAGACTCTTGCGGTTGATTGACAAGTAGTAGTACCATTGCCATGTAGTAGTTTTGCATGGTAGCAGCGCAAATTGGCAATTCGTACCATACCTGGTCAAAAGCGCTGAAGCATGATTGTGACGGCAAGTTGCCTAATGGATATGGTGTTCGTGCATACGACATGAACGTCCTAGGAAGGCTCTCGTGCCACTTTCTGAATTCCGTCACCAACATTTTCCAACGCTCAAGCAGACATTCTTGAGTAACCCCAACCGTGGGACGTTGACCGTTAGGTAGCGCATAGTCTGTAGGATTGATGGCGTCACCTGATGTGAGATGATTTGAGAGCTTGCCTATCAGCCATGTCAACTCATTACTTTTGGTGTCTTCCTCTACATCAGCGGAGGTTCGAATGTCTGCTGAGCATAGAGGGCTTAAAGGCATCAAAGTGCCGTCTTCGTCTGTTGCAAGACCTGCATTTTGCCATAGGCGAACATCTTTGAGATCAAGTCGCGTTTGCGTTTCACTGATGACTAATATTGGTCAGATATAACACTTGACAGAATGACCAGGATAGTCTTACAAGCGCATAACAAATCTTGTCTAGCCAAGCTCCAAAGAATAGGGCCCTGGATAGCGGTCCTGGGAATCACTATTGGTGGTAGGGGATTCGAATCCTCTTCAGTCGGTTTGAACAGTGGCAAAGCACTCAAGTGCGCTCTCCATGCTGTTCCGGGTGCATCCATGAGCTCATAGATACAAAGAATCGCAACGGCGGCTAGCATATCTTCTTTCTCACTCAAATCGTTTTCGTAAGTTTGTAAGTCCACTGCTCTTTTCAAATGATTGATGGCGTCGTCATAGTGTTTTGCAGATTCGTAGTGCCAGTCATACGAAAGCCAGGGGCCTCGGGTCAGTGGTATGGAGCTTGTGTGGGACTTGTTCTTGGTGAGGCGATACAAATGCTTTGCAGAGATGGCACAAATGGCTGATTTAAGCAGAGGACTCGAAGCTGCTTTGACAGGGACTTTGCCGGAGAAGTAGCAACCAGTATCGAATATGTCAAACCTTGTTTTGTCAGACTTGGAGTCTTGTGCTTTCATGTAGAAAACTCACCAAGTACCGGGTCCTTGTTTGTAATGTTTTATCAGATGGAGGGTTGCTAGTCTTGAATCAACAACATAGTTGTCATTATTAGGTATCTCTTCGGGAACAAGATCTTGAGTTTGTGTTTCAACATCGATGGCCGGAGAATTCTGATCATTTCGTGAGCTAAATCCCCACTGTGGTGATTCAAAGGTTGTTTCTGCAGTAATAGTGCCATCAACTATCGTGTCGTACTGCTCTGTATAAGGGTCTTCTATGTAGACGAAGTGAACTAGATGTTTTCGATAAGCAACAAGTATCAGTTCAAGTGTTGAAACTCAGACATACGTTCTTGGGGAACCTTCAGCCACACATGATCCTTATCAAAAACATGCTGACTATCTTCCGAACCGAAGCTCGGATCGTCACTCTTGTTTTTCACACTCTGAGTCTGGAACGGACGAAACACTGATCTTCTAGAGTAATTACACGACCGGGAACTCTTGGTACAAGCTCCACAGATCGGTTTTAACTCATCACATTTCAACTTTCTGCTTCTGCAGGTTTCGCTGGAAACATTTAATCAGCTTATTCATGGTGGCGAGGGAATGCTTACCAGCCCGAAAAAGAGCGCATTTCTCTCTTGATGGCAAGAACTAAACAAATGAAGTTGCTGAGCCGAGGAACTGTATATCAGTTCTATCTAGCATAGGCAGATTTAGTGTTTGATGGATAAATCGTGTTGTTCGAAAGGAAATCAAGCCGAATGAGCTAAATCCATTGGAGTCATCAAGGCGACGAGGGGAAGTGTGGGGGGGACACATCACTAGACTAGACACAAGACTCGAAGGATTGACAAGCGGGGTTGAAGAGCTGACGTTGACTGATGCCAGCAGGGTCACTTGACATGCTACCTATATAAGGGCTTGGGTTTATCGTTATCATTATCCAAGGACCATAGATTCACTAAAGCATCTTAACATTTGTATCCACATACTTGACCATGACCTCTCTACCCACCAAACCATTTTCTGTCTCTGGCAAAACTGCCATTGTCACTGGAGCTGGTTCAGGTCAGTACACTCAAGCAAACTTATAGACAAGACACTAAAATACATCAAGGAATCAACTTTGAATTTGCAAAGATCCTACTCTCCAAGAATTGCAATGTTGCTATCGCAGATCTATCTCTTCGACCAGAGGCCCAAGACCTAGTGTCCCAATACTCCTCTTCCTCTTCCTCTTCCTCACGAGCAGTCTTTATCAAAACAGACGTAACATCCTGGAAAGATCTTTCAAACGCTTTCAGAACTGCTGTTCAGGAATTTGGTGATCTTGACATTGTTTGCCCTGGCGCAGGTGTCTACGAGCCTAACTGGTCCCACTTCTGGCATCCACCAGGATCTCCAGAGAGCAAAGATGATTCAGAAAGTGACGGCTACAAGTTGCTCGACATCAACCTTGTTCATCCTATCAGAGCCACTCAGATGGCCATATCTTACTGGATGCATGGCCCTGGAGCAAAAGCGTCACCAGATAACCCAAAGCGAGTGATCCACATTTCGTCCGTTGCTGCTCAAGTCCCTGTCTTTAGAGCCCCCATGTATGGCGCGAGTAAATTCGGCATCACAGGCTTTGTTCGTTGTCTGTCTAATCTCGAGAAGGTGGGCATACGAGTCAACGCAGTTGCTCCCGGTGTGGTGCGTACACCTCTATGGACAGAAGATGCTGAAAAGATCAAGTACGTGAATGAAGCACAGGATGCATGGGTTACGCCCCACGAATGTGCATTGGCAATGCTGGAGTGTATGGAGAACGAGAAGCATCTCGGAGGTACTATCTTGGAAGTTGGGAAAGATAATACACGCCAAGTTCAGGTTTTCAATGATCCAGGGCCAGATTTCAAGGATCCTACTAAAGGATTTTCGACGAGTAATGGGCAGGAAGGGGATGCGAATGTTTGGCGTTGGCTTGGTGAGAAGGACATCTGGGGTTCCAACTTATGATTTGAGAATAGTTAGTTTGCTGCTATAGTGTCGAGTTCGAGATGTCCATATCTGCAATGCATCTATCCCTCAAATCGTGTCCTTGTCAACGTTGCCGTGCACAAAAGACCTTTCCAATTTCACTTTCATGCATCAACCATGATATGATGATACACGATGTCATAGTAACACAAATGCATGTACGGATTACTAAATTCAGTAAATGTTTTGTTTGTCTTTGTTTCCCCTCTTATGCCACCATTCTCACCTGATTCATTTCATGCAGCGACCCCACGCAACTGCAACCCCCGCTCGTTGCTGTCGGCACATCGTGAGACTTTTCGATAATAAAGCCGAGGCTTAACTCACTGTCGCTAGGAAAGTGACACGCGTAAAGCACCTCGGCTCGAATACTGTTTTTAATTGAGTCACGGCGTGGAAATAACGGCTGTAAGTAATCATCAAGACACGGGGTGCGTTAAGATGGATTGAGCTAAGACCAAAACTGCAAGTCAGCTCATAACAAATTAAAGATCTACCAAGCTAGATACTGATGATAGAGTGTATCACACTCTTTTTTTTGTTCGATTTCTTCTGTATAGGCCATCATGGCCCAGACAGCCGCTCTCATTATAGAATTTGGAATGTATTGAGTCATGCATAGTGCTCGGCATCTAACTCATCCGGAAGTTCAAGACTTGGCGTCCAACTAATCCGAAATCTCGGGACTTGACAACCAACACTCCCGAAAGCTTGGCATACAAAACTTGAAGATTATCGAAAATAGGTCTGCTATCTCGGGAACATGGAGCGTTAATGACCACCCAGCCTGCGGATGCTATGTAAGTTGGGTCAGTCTTGCAGACCAACTCTACAACGCCAAGTCTAATATCGGAACCCAGTTTCTCCCACCTAGAACGTACATAAATACCACCAAGTCTCAAGCATCTCCAACTGCCCACAGGTTGACTGAAATTCCTCTCTCAACCATGAAGGTAACATATGGAACCCGCCTCAAAGACAAAGTCTGTATCGTAACAGGCTCCTCTTCGGGGTTTGGCCGCGCGATAGCACTTGGTTACTCCCTCGAAGGAGCCTTGATTGTTTGTGTAGATCTACAACAAGGTGCTCGCGCAGACTTGAACGGCGAAGAAGCGATCAGTACCCACGAACTCATCAAACAGAGAGGCGGCAAATCCATTTTTGTACATACAGATGTTAGTCAAAATGATGCTGTGGAGAATCTTGTAGATAGAGCGGTGGCCGAGTATGGTCGAGTTGATGTGTAAGTCGTCACTTTTATGATGTGTCGGGAATGCAGACATACTGACAGGGAGTACAGAGTGGTGAACAACGCAGGTATCTCTATCGAGTCAGGTAAACCATCACGCAGAATCCACGACACCCCAGAAGAGTGGTGGGATACAACCATGGCTGTGAACCTCAAGTCCATCTTCTTGCTCAGCAAGCATTCCATTACCCAGATGCTGAAGCAAGAGAAGAACGAGGCTGGTGATCGTGGATGGATCATCAATATCGCGTCCATCTTTGGTCTAGTCGGAGGATACGCTGTTCGTAAGTATATCCTCCACAGGAACAGGCATCTTTCTAACAGAAAAGCTTCATATGTTGCTTCCAAAGGAGGAGCGCAAAACCTGACTCGCTCCATCGCCCTGGATTATGCAAAAGACGGCATTCACTGCAACGCCATCTGCCCTGGCTGTATGTTTACGTAATTCTCTCATGCAAGGCTGTGTACTAACCGAGTCGTACAGTCGCAGAGACGGCCCTTCTTGCCGATGCTGTCAAGATACACGATAAGGAAACCATTCGCTCAAAGCATCCGCTGCATGGGCTCGGTACACCGCAGGACATTGTGGGTGCAGCCATATTCCTTGCGAGTGCAGAGGCAAGATGGATCACCGGGGTACGTCTACCAGTTGATGGAGGATATACAGCACAGTAAACGTCACGTACAATAAGATCAACTGGCTCGAGAGCCTCGTCTGGCAGTAGTGAGTGACTCGCAGTTTGAAGACAATCCATTCAATTTATCTTTATTCCTAAACTATCAAATATCCCATTATGATCCTTCGCACTAAATACCGTAATTCCATCTCTCATCTACCTCTTGATATATCCATACCCATACACCCATATATTCTTGATACAAATCTCGCGTTGCTCGTCTCATCTTTTAAAACCGTTCTACATGATATGCCCGCGTGCTACTCAAACAATCCCAAAACAAAAACACATGTATGTTCCACCCAGACTCAATGAAAAGTGATAAACGAATGTTGAAAGGAAAGTAGACAAAGGAAAGTGTTTCAAAAGAATGCCAACCTTGACGTGTCTGGGTTATAAAGACACAGCACAAGATCGTGTTGTTGTTTTTGGACTTGACCCATCTCTTCGTCGAGATGAGGACAAAGTCATGTTGTGTTTTGTTGAGCGTGACCAATCTCTTATAGGCAGAGATGGATAATGAGGTCATGCCGTGTTGTTGTGTTGTGGTATAATAGTTGTTGCGTTGTTGTTGGTGTTCAGATGTCGGTTCGCTCAATGTGAAGGACTTCCTTGAGCCATTCAACTAGTCACGAATCCGCAGACCCGTCAGACCGAGAGCCTGACCTTGCAACAGCGGAATCAAGATTTCGCCTTCGCACGATAGAGCTTCTGCAATCTATTAGTAAATAAGCGCCATACCAATTATAGAAAGATCGTTGTACTTACAGTCCCTTTTCCCGAGGATCCCTCACGATGACAAGCTCCTGTGCGCGTTTGGGATCCTTGATAGACTTCCTTCCCTTGGAGCTCGCTCGGGGAGCGGTGCCGCCGCCACCGTTGTTGATCTGGGCCACCAGCGCGGCAATCTGAGTCTCGAGAGAGTTCACCTTGGATGCAGCAGTCTTCTGAGCCTTCTTGGCGTCGTCAAGCTTCTTCATCAGGTTGTTGTTCTCGATCCTCAGTGCGTCGAGAATCACAGCCTCGCGCTCAGCGGTCTCGAGCTTCTTGTTAAGCTCGTCCCGCTCGGCGATGAGAATGGCAATCTGCTCCTCAGCGGCAGTGAGCCTGGTCTTGAGATCGTCGCGGTCAGTAGTGACCTCATCGGCCTTCTGCTGGAGGGCAGTAGCCTCTTCCTGCAGGGTGTTGAGCTTCTGAGTGATCTCATCACGCTCGGCAGTGAGCATGTCGACACTGAGCTGAAGACGACCTGCGTTCTCGGCCGTGGCTTCGAACTTGATAGTGAGATCGTCATGCTTGGTGTTCATGGCAGCGACAGCCTCTTCGACCGTAACGAGCTTCTCCTTGAGCTCAGTGTTCTCCGCTACGAGAGTTGGCGCGGCAGGCTCATCGGAGGCTGGGGCCGGAGCAGCTGGCTCGGGAGTTGGATCCGCAGCCTTCTCCTCGACAGGTGCTTCAGGCTCGGGCTCAGGCGCAGGTGGAGCTTCAATCTCGGGTTCAGCAGGAGGAGCCTCTGGTTCAGGTACTGTGATCTCCTCCTCAACAATGATGACTTCCTCGACGATGGTCTCAGGCACATCTTCGACAGAAGCAGGCTGTGGCGGCTCAGCCTTCTCGGTGGCTTCCGATGTCACACTGGTCACGTCGCTGACACTGTTCAGAGAGCTGGAGATGGAAGACATGGCGCTAGACACAACGCTGCCAGCATCAGATCTCAGGGCCATGTTCTCCGATCTCAAGCCTGAGACCTCCACAGACAATCTCAGTACCTGGGCACTCTGATCGTCCTGAGTGTGGATCATTCCCCTCATCTGGTCCCTCAATCCATCTCTCTCATCATGAAGCTGCTCGTACTTCTTCTTGAGCTTCTTCCTCTTGCTCTCAACCTCCTCCATATCCCTGGCGACGGCCTCCTTCTCCTTGCTGATGGACTCGATCTGCAACTTCAGAGCGCCGTTCTCGGTGTCTAGGCCAGCAATTTGAGCTTCCTTGCTCTCAGTGTCCTTGGCCCAGGCTTCCTTATCCTTCAGCAGATCGTCGATAGTTGCCTGGAGTGTCACGACTTGGACCTCGAGCGCCCTCTTGTCGGTCTCGAGTCCTGTGAGCTGATCCTGGAGTCTGGACTTGTCGCCTGTGAGATCAGCGATCTGCTGCTGGAGGTTCTTCTTGTCGTCCTCGAGGCCAAGCTTGTCCTTGCTGAGAGACTCAACCTGGTTCTTGGAGTTCTCGCTTTCCATCTGGAAACGGTCGCGAGACACAGTCAGCTCACCGAGCTCCTTTGCCTTGTCGACGAGGTCCTGCTCCATGTTGCTGACGCGGAACTGCATGGACTCCTGGGAGATCTCCATGGTAGCGATGCGGGCAACATAGGCTGTCTCCTGGGACTTGCGGATAGCCTTGATGTCCTCGAGCTCACGCTCCAAGTTGATAGCCTTGGCCTCGAACTTGGTGTTGGACTGGGTCGCTTCCAGGCTGTTCCTCTTGAGGTCCTCGTAGTTCCTCTCAAGAGCAGCCTTGAGCTCGCGGTGCTTGTTGAGGTGTTCCTCAAGCTCCTTGACTCTGTTGCTGAAGGCAGTCTCGGTCTTGATCAGCTCATCACGCTCAATGGTAAGCTTGGAGACGATCATGTCACGCTCCTTCTGAGCCTGGTTGATGATCTGATCCTTCTCCCTCTTGACCTGCTCAATGGCTTGATCTCGTTCCTTCTGGAGCTTGGCAATAGCCGAGTCACGCTCCCTCTTGGACTTTGTGATGGCCGCGTCGAGGTCGTTCTTGGCCTTCTCAGCAGTGAAGTCACGTTCCCTCTGGAGCTTGTCGACAACAGAGTCACGCTCACGCTTGATGCGATTAACCATCTCATCGCGCTCGCGCTGAAGTCGCTGCAACTCTTGGTCGCGCTCCTTCTTGGACTTGGAGATGGTGTGGTCAAGATCCTTCTGAGCCTGCTCCACAGCCTGGTCGCGTTCTCGCTTGATCTTGTCGACGTTCTTGATGGCTTGATCACGCTCGTGCCTGAACCTGTCGAGCACCTGATCGCGATCTCTCTTGACCTTATCAATTGAGGTATCACGATCCTTCTCGAATCGCTCCAGGGTTCGGCGCTGCTCATCAAGCCTTGTCCTTGTTCTCTCAAGCAGACGGCCCTGCTCTTCGAACTCGGTAACAAGTCTGTCCCGTGTAGCCTGGGCCTTGTTCCTCTCATCTCGGAGCTCATCCTTGTCGGTCTGCATGTTGGAGAGTCTGTAGCGAGCGTCGCTGAGGTCCTTGTGCGTCTCCTTCTGCTTCTCCTTGAGCATCTTGAGCTCCCTGCGGAGGTTGTCGAGCTCAGCAGACATGGTCTCCTCCACATCGTGGCGTGAGCGAGCCCTTGGTCGAGATGGAGGACGCTCGGGCTGGGGAAGTTGACGCTCCTCTGGAATACGCTGAGGTGTAGAAACAATCTGTGGCTGCTGTGGGATGAGAGGCTGCTGGAAGGGTTGCTGCACCACGGGCTGGACGATGGGAGGGGTGATGGGTTGACCAGTGTACATGATGGGTTGTTGAGGAATGAGAGGCTGTTGGGCCGGGATGAGAGGCTGCTGAGTCATCCCAGCAGGATGCTGAGTGTAGGTGGATGATGACGATGTAGTCGTCGTGGTAGCATGAATAACAGCACCATTCTGGGCAGTAGGCTGTTGGGTGAGGGTCTGCTGTGTTGTCTGGGGCTGCTGAGTAACGACCTGCTGTTGCTGCTCCTGTGGGATAAGAGGCTGCTGTTGTTGGGCAGTAGGCTCAATGTGAATGTGAAAGGTTCTACCACGGCTTCGTGATCGCTCCTTAGGCCTCTCCTGCTGGCGCTCAACTTGTCGTCCAGATGTTCTCTCAAGCTGGCTGTCTGTCTCAAACTCGACTCTCTTCTCACCAGGGCGAGACTGTTGTCGTGAGAGGGCTCCTGTCTGGCGCACAATGGATCGAGAGCGGGTAGGTGTCTTGGAGTAGTCATCCTCACTCTCACTCACAACAGTGGTGGCCCTTGTTGAGACGGAGACATTGGACGAGCTTCCCCATCCTAGCTCGGAGGCAGAGTCCCAGTTTTCATCGGACATGTATGAAGCTCTGGGTGAGGGCTCTGGTGATCGAGTGTCATGGCTGGATCTGAAACGAAGCTGAGGTGGTTGGAAAACGAAGCCTCTTCCAGACTCGTGTCGTCGCATGGGTGGTGGCGGTGATACGGACGAGACGTCACTGGCTGAAGAGACAGTAGAGACCTCTGATGGGGCTGTGGTGGCTTCTGAGACGGTGGATAGACCATCATCGTCTGGTCGACGGGTGGATGGTGGACGAGAGACTGATCGGTTCCGTGTGAGGGCAGTTGAGGTGGTCCTTGGGTTCCTTGAATTGTCGTCCGAAGAGGAGTTCCTGGGTGGGTTACCCCGGATTGTGAGGGCCATGGCAGTCTCCTGCTGGCGTTGCTGTTCATATTGTGACATTGGGTCGAAAGGCCGACGCGATGATGACGGCGCCGGCTTTGTAGCCGTCTTCTGTGATGATTTCCTCATACTGGTATGAGACTGTTGTGTGTTGTGTGATTGTGTATGTGTTGAAGATGATTATTTGTTGACCGAGAGGTGAGTTTCTCTCTCTGTCTCGCACGTGTGTGTTTCTTTCTGTAGTTTCGTGGGGTTCGTGGGCACTATACTAAGACGGTACGGTACCAGGGTCCGTGTGTGATATGATCGACGGGCGGTGAAGAGGATCGAGAGGGTGTACTAGATAGATAAATGAAATGATGATAGAGGGGACACAAGAGGCCTCGCAATTGATTAATGCTTTGTGTGCTTTGAGCTATCTCTAGAGAGAAGAAAAAGAAGAAGAAAGAGAAAGGGAAGAGAAAATCAGCTCGGACTGGAAATAAGGTGTATAGCCGCCAGTTTTGTTCGAAGCCTCTTTTTTGCCTTGGATCTACATACAAGAGCCGGGGGTGGGAGAGCCCGAGCCAAGCCAAGCCCAAGCCCAATTGATCCACTACCAACCACGATGAAAAGATGAGACTGGATTGGGCACGGGCAGGCCCGACCTGACCAGACCTGGCAGACCTGGTAGACCTGGTAGACCTGGTAGACCTGGCACCGCAGTGCAGTTGAACAGCTGGACCAATTGCTGCCAAATCGGCTGTGCCCATGACGAGAGAAGCATGATCCTGGGACGGCAGAACGGGAGAGAAAGAAAAAAAAGAGGCCCTAGTCTATTTTGGTATGTGAGAAAGGTGACCCGACATGCTGCAAGGGCTCGATTGGCCTCATGGGCCATGTACATATGTGATAATGGACCCCCCGGAGTCAAGAGTCAGGACTCAGCGGGGGTGAGGCTACTGCTACTGCACAGGTGAAGCTTTGACAGTTGACAAAAAGAGTCTAAGACTTTGGAGCGGCTGGCCATGTGGACAGGCGTGGTTTGAAGGGAATCATTCCCCGGGTAGTGACCCTCTGCAGGGGAATGGGGATATCCCGGCACCTCCGCTGTCGAAACAAGGCCGAAGGAGACGTCTGTGCAGGTGAGGTGCTACTGCTAGACTAGACTAGAGTCTTCGTTCACCGGAGGACTAAGCGATAACCTCTGTTCTGCACAAAAGGGGAGAAAAGAGGATAAAAAGAAATGCACGACTCCATACCGCTGTGTGTCTTACGTGTACAACAAGCAAGCCAGACCAAACCAAAATCACGAGAGAGCACCTACATAGTATTGCGTTACATTTTGTGCCACTGAAAATTCGCTTATTTTTGCCCTATCTCTCTTTTTCCATTTTGTGTCTTTTCCCTTCCCATCTTTGCTGTTCTCTCTCCCTTGTCTATGTCGTCTACAGTTGTCTATCTATCAGTCCATTCCTTTCCCCCACAAAACTCAATTTCATCATGCCCAATCGTCAAAATCAAGGCATCCAGTCAAGATCACACAAGAGATCAGCAGCTTGGGGCTTGGGCTCGTAGACTTACAGGGGGAGTCCCTGTAGCTTTTGAGGCCATTTTAGGCGTTTATGTCGGGTCGGGCTGCAACGTTTATGTGGGGGTTTCCGATTCGTTCGAGAAGGGTCGTAAAACTGGGTAAAGCTATCTAGTCCAGTCTAGTCCTAGTCGACTGGTTGTGGTGAGCTGTGGCCTGGGGGACGTGAGAGAAGCGACAGTTCAGTGAGGCAAAGTAACAAAGGAATTGCTTGGATAGTAGACAGCGTACGTTTTTTTGAGGACACGAGGGTTATGAGTAATAAATAGAGATGAGTCGGATTGAGGCTGTTCTTCTGACTCAGTCCATAGCCCAACCTGTTGTGGCTGGCCAAGACATGGTCTCATCCATGGCCCGCCTCGTCTTCCTTGCTCGTGCCCGCCTGACAAAAAACTGAGGCTATTCGCGTTTGGTAGTCGAAACGCTGATCACTCCCAACTACCGTATCGCTATCAATCAAGCTCGGCGCTTCAACCACCAGACCCCGTTTGCGGGGTTTCAGATCGACTATGCCCAACCTCCTCTTGAACCCTTAACCAAGGCTTTGGTATCTGTCATTTTCCTTCAAAGAATGCCTGACTCTCTCTCGCTGTAGTTTCACATCCATGAAAAAGCCATGGCCTCGAATGCTGTTGTTCATCGAGGCGGCGCAGTATATCCATAGTAAGCTGAGTTGTTGTCGGTATTACTCACTGCCAGTGCCAGCTATCTTGCCACAAAGACAGCTCAAGCACTCTGGCGGCAACGCCTTTCAAGCACATTCCTTGTCCATGTGGAACCACAAGCATCGAATTGTCTCGATTGTCCATGATTCCATGATCCATGACAAGCAAAGATCCCAACCAAAACCCAACAAAAGACGATCCAATTCTAGATTCATCGAGACAATCAACAATTCATACTCGTGGTCAATGCATATCTTAGTGCACATCAAACTCCATAGCATGATCCGCAAAGATCGTGTACCTACACATTGCTCCCTCGATAAGCGCTGCAAATGCAAAGCGTGGCCTCGATCTCATCAAAATTCCTTCTATGTTCCGCGTGTGCATATAATCATTTTGTTGCCTAGACTACTGTAATGTAATGTAATGTCCATCACTGTCACAATGCATTTCCTCATATGATTGTGCACAGAATACATAGACCCAAAAGTCCGCTGTTTTTTTTTGAGGCCAACCAGTCCTGAACCTTGTCTTGTCTCGCCTTGTTATATGGGACAGATGACTAAGATTGGATATCCAAAGAAGAGGAGAAAACATGCACAGTTGATATATGATAGGTGCGAATGCATTTTTTTCGCCTCGATGTTCTGGTTGGATGCTGTGAATATGCCACGCATCAGAGACAGCAGATAAAAAGAAATGAGGCGATTTTCAAATTGAAACACATAGATGCTCATCGGATTATGTACATACAGTTCAGAGACAAGTCAGTCATTGCCACAGCAAACATCAACACGTCAGACCGAACCAACAGCTACGCCGGAAACAACGCTTCCAGTAGTCGTCGGCCCTTTATATCCTTTCCTTGCACTCGCAAACCACCAAACACTAACCAAAAATGTCAAACCGCCCCAAATTACACATGTGTAATTCATACTCTGAGGCGTTGTAGGTAAAGCATATGGAAAGCAGTAGATGACACTCCAGATAAGGAGATAAGCACAAGCAATACCGTTGACAATAAAGCCCCAGATCCCATGCATTCTGAAGGGTCCATATGTAATGTTTTTGCGTCCACTAAGCAGGTTGGGGAGAATGCATGATAGGAATGAACAACTGCAGAGCAGAATAAAAGTTCCAACAAAAGCATTGAAAGCTGTTGTGCTTCCGACGTAGATTGCACCAAGAACAGACACCAAGACCGCTGTGGCGATGGTAGACCACAAAGGCATGTCGAGGGATGGCTGGATGTGACCAAATACTCCTGGGAAAGGTGTCGCGCCATCGCGGGCAAGAGCCCAAAGTGTTCGACCGCAAGTGATGTAGAGTCCTACGACTGTCAAGGCAATGCAAATCATAACCAATGACAACAGGCCGGTAGCACCAGCCGCAGAACCAGTTGCTTGACGATAGATCTCTGCAATGGGATACGCAGATTCGAAAAGCGCGTCGTAGTCGTTGATGGCGTACATGATGGCGATGAGATAGCAAATACCAGTAATAAAACCAGTCGCAACTTGAAATAGGATTGCAATGGGGACATTGCGACTGGGGTTGGGAATCTCCTCGGCTAACTGTGTCGTAGCATGGACTGATCCAACACTATACGCTCCGTTGAGCATGCCCGCCACAAAGACGAATCCATCCGGATATCCAATATCAGCTGTCCAGTCTTTCCATACAAATGCCGAGCTTGCATGCGGTGGACGACCTCCAGTACCAGGCATAGCCGTGACAGTAATGACCGTGATAATGAAGCCAGCCAGGATGATAAAAACGCCGAATTTGTTCAATGCCGGCATGGCACTGTTCCATAGGCAAACAGCCGCACATGAAAGCCATGTCGTGATGATATACGTGATGAAAACATGCCATGTTTCAGCCACGAAACCATCATGGTTCAAAGCATACATCTGCACGAGCGTGTTTGCAAGGATGCTAGACATGCTCGCGCAACCGAGACACCAAGCGAGATAATTCCACCAACCCGCGTAGAAACCCAAGACGCGTCCCCATCGTGGACCTGGGGTAACAGACGCCCAGTGGTACACGCCAGCAGATGAAGGAATCGCGCTTGCGAGTTCTGCAACACTGGCGGCTACGGCCCAGTAGAAGATTGACACGGCGATGAATTCGTATAGAACGCCAGGTGGGCCGCCGTTGAAGATGGCGACAAGGATGGAGCCGCCGATTGCGGGCCAGACGTTGCCGACAACGAGACCAACGCCTGCAAGGGAGAGGAGGGTAAAGTTTTGAGGTAGTTCTTGGACGTGACCTGAGGCGTTGATAGGCGTGGTTTGGGTGACGGACTTGACGTCCTGAGTATCGTCATCTCGTTTGGACGAGTCCATCTTCGATCGTGTGTTATCCATTTAATTGACCTCTAGAAGTAAAGACAATTGAGAAGTACAAGACGGGAGATGAACCATCTTTAAGTCTCAGCTGCGCGTCCCGAGACTTTGGTATTGACGCTTCTTTAGTTTGCCCCCCAGATACTGTCGCATGTTCTTTCCCAAACGGGTTTGGATTCCATCCCCAATCTGCGGAGATAGGCCATGTTTCGCATTTCCCCGAGGGGTTGTATCTTAGTTCCTGGTTGTCTGGAACGCTAGACCAGGTAGCCAGGCAGCTTATCTAGGTGTCGGTTGTAGATTCCCAATGAGTTGATAGTGTTGTAATCCGGGCAGATGGAACGAAGATATGATAAGTTCAAATGGGTTCTATTAAGAGATTCTACGCCAGTTTGGTAAGTACATGGCAACATACATATTTGACCTGAGTCCGCCATGGCCGACTGTGTAACGGTCGCTTGTCTCAACCGTTGTACAGTGACGGTATCCTCGATAACCAGATCTCAAGAGCCAATCGTGCGGGGTAGTTTCTATTAGTCATAGTTATTGGAGAACATCTAGGGTAGGTCCAGGAGTGTTGGAGAGCGATCTTCAACAACCATCACGATGTATGTAGTAACAGTGGAAAAAGAATATAATTGTATTTAGACACAGAATTCATAACTCTTGAAGTTGGTAGAATCAGTAAGAATATTTATCTACAGGTTAATATATGATACGAAGAGAAACAACTTTTGGGCTTTCATGATCGTCGTTGGTCATTCACTCAATCTCCGTCCCGTACGGTAATTACTGCATGTTGATGGGATCGTGAATAGGGTCAACACCCTGGGCCGCACCGATTTGAGCCTCGAACCAGAATCGGAGTCTCTCAACCGTGGCGCGGTCGGCCATGAAACGAGTGAACTCGGTAGGGTTGGTGTTCGTCTCATTGGCAAGATCAGGGTAGCCCTTGGGAGTGGGCATGTCGCGACGGACGGACCAGGTACCCACAGCCTTCTGGAACTCGGGGCTAAGGATGAAGTTGTGAAGCAGCTTGGCTCCCTCGGGGTGAGGAGCATCCTTGGGAATACCGGCCATCTGCGCCCAAGTCACGTACTTGCCGTTCTTGGGTTGACCATAGTGCATAGGTTCAGAGTTCTGGAAGCCTCCGCCAGTAGCGAAGAAGGCGGCTTCGGTGTAGTTTTTGGCCAGAGCAATGGACCCGGGTGTTGCGGTGCCACGAACCCAGCGGGGGTTCTGCTTGAGGAGCTTCTCGAACCAAGAAACGCCGTACTGTTGCATGCTGAAGGATTGTCAGTTCACAACACGACCAAATATGTGGTTTTAGTACTTACATGAGCTGGAAGGCGTAAAGAACCGCGTCGTCATCGTTGGGGTAGGTCAGAACAAGCTTGTTCTTGAACTCGGGACGAAGAAAGTCGGGATAGTCGACGGGGGCCTTGATTCCAGGGAGCTTCTTGGCGTTCCAGCCGAAAGCCCAGTAGAAGATATAAACACCATACCAAGAAGCTGTGGTGTCCTTGTACGCGGCATCGATTTGTTCGAAGCCCTTGGGGGCGTAGTTGAGCAATGCGCCTTCTGCTGCCCAACGGGGGTAGTCGTGCAATGTCTGGAGAATGATGCTGTCGACATAGACAGCCTTTCCACCAGCAGCAAGTTGTTGATCGAGCCTGGCGTCGTGGTACTTGGAAAGATCGACGGTGAGGTTGAGGTGCATACCAGGGAAGCGCTTCTCAAAGGCCTTCTTCAGGTCAGCCTGCTGGTTGACCGCATCTCCACCATGCCAGAGGGTGACAACGCCTCCCTCCTTGAGTGCTGCCTTGTGAATCTCATCGAGTGATCGAGTCTCGGTTACAACTTTGTTGTTAAAACCAAGGACCTGGTCGTAGCCCAAGGCAGAAGTGGCCAAAGAGGTGAGGGACAGCAAAGAAGCCCGCATGTTTATCGATAAAAATTTGCTTATAAGGTGAAATGAAGGTGGAGCTCGTGCTAATTCCTTATAGAGACTATGATTACAGGCAGATTCAAGATGTATATATATATGTATGCATATACTTCCCGCGGCTCGGCGATAAAGTGGGATTGCGAAAACCTGATTCAGCGTTACGTCAACTGACAAAATCGGAAAATCTGTCGTTGACAGGTCCTTAATAAAAATAGAGTTCACGGCCAAACCGACAGTTAGGTTTACTCACGCGTTATGCAAGGGTACGATTCTCCATAATCATTGGGATGAACCATGCCACACTGACATGGCATTACTCAGCCTACTCGATACGAGTCATGCAATTATGGCGTGGGATTCCGAGTTCTATGTGGACTTCGGAACCAAAGCGGAACGGTAAGATATGTGATTCGTAGTATGTAGTTTTCATGGCTGGCATACTATACATACTACATAGTATGCAGTAAGCAGATGAAGGGTTCTCTTACGTGCAGATAGTAAATTAGAGTTCTCGTAAAGATATCCCGTTCGAAAAGCGAGTGCAAATTCCCGTTCGGCTCGTGATTAACGAAAGTTTATATACATACAGTACGTGGTTGACAAGACAAAGACTTATTGCGATTGGTTCAAAATTCGAAGTCTGGCAGATAGATTAAGTGATAATGGCGAAAGCATCGGAGAAATATAAAACTAAAATCATGGGGGTTTCAACATGCATCTCACCGTTTCAACCTCGGCTTTGATGCAGGTACATCCCCTTTCCGGAGAATTTTCTATGCGTCGCCGAAAGGCACAGAATGTAACATGAATTTGGAAAATTATTCTTTGTATCTTTTCTGCAATATTTGATCCTGAGCCTGAGAGTATCGAAAACGTTAGTTGCTTAGATCATGTGAGATGAAATTAGCAAGCCATTTAATGCCGTCTATGCCGTGATTACCATTTATTTAATTCTAGTCTATCACATCTTGTAAGAGTAGGAATTATAACAAGACATAGTATTACTACAAAAGTGCCACAGCAAGGTTGTCATGAAGAGGTAGACATGGTCCCCTGTACGTTGCTGGAAACGGGGAACTTCGTTTTGATCATCTACTTTCGCCTAAACACGGATTACCATTTATTCCATCCCTACCCCGTACTTTACCCGTTATCTTATCTGATTCCCCACCGTATCTTATCGTTATCTTGTCTATGATAAGAACGATCATCTGCCTTGACTCTAACAGTAGCATTGACCGATATAGATTGAGATCTATATCACAATGTGTCGTGCATGATATGTGCATCTGCTGGCTAAAAGTTAATATCATCTGATAATGTTGCAATTCTCAGATCATGTACGCAGTTGAAACGCAAGTAATATGTGAGACAGGACCACAGAAATATGTGTTTTCATATCGTTGGGACCGCTAGTACGTGTTACCCATAGGAGCAGCAGCCCAATCAGACTCGAATTTATGCCATCCTCCATGTTCAGGCTCACTCCCCATATACAGGCTGTGTACGACCATATCGTACTGTCCATCTGAGGGTGTCTTGCCACCGCAAACGTTTCCGCCCATTGCAACATTCAAAAGGATATTCATCTCCCTCATTGGCCTCGTACCCGCAGGAATCTCCCCCTTCATGACAGGTCTGCCGTCAATGTACCAGATCATCCTGCCCTGGCCAGCTTGTCCACCTGGCTGAAGCCACGCCAGGTCATACCGCACAGGCCGATGCTGCATGTCGGGAATCTTAGTGCCAAGGACGCGGTGCTTGTCCGGCTCGTGGTGGTGTCCCCAGTGGAGACACGAGTGGTTCTCCAAGTCGCCGTTCCACGTCTCCGCTATGTCGACTTCTCCATCAGTGGGCCAGGAGAAGGGCTCCTGCGGCAGAAGCCAGAATGCAGGCCAGATACCTGTCGCGCATGGTGAAGTGAGCCAGGCGGTGAGGACGCCTTGGTCGCGAGATAGCGTCTGACGACTCACGAGTCTGGCAGACGTATACCGCTTCTCATGGTTGGATTCTGCATTGTTTGCAATGGCACGCAAAACAAGCTTTCCATCTGGAGTGCTATCAAGTTGGTTAGTCGCCAATACGTATAACAGGTCAGGTGATGATAAACTCACTGGAAGGCGTTTTGTTGATCGGCGGTGTAGTGCTGTAGCTCCTGATTACCCCAGCCGTCCGGGCCGTTACCGATCTTTGCGTCCCACTCCGAGGCAACGGGGGCGTCGGTGCGGAATTGCGGCTGCCAGTAGACGTGTCCTTGCTGGTTCTGGCCGCCACCCATGGGCTGTTGCTCTTGAGGAGGAGGAGGCGGTGGGGGGTAATATTGCTGATTTTGATTCTGGTTTTGGTTCTGGTTCTGGTTCTGACCTTCTGGCTCACCGACTAGGTTTTGGAATTCATTCTTGAGACGCTTGAGATGATCTTTCCACGCCATGGTGAAGGTATTTACAACAAGTATCGGTCAAAGAGGTTGGGATATTGGTGCAAGTGGTTTGTATGATGCATCTATCTCTTTATGAAGGGAGAGAATTGATAAAGTCTTGGACTTGGCATGACGTCACAAGCTTGCGCGGTTGAGTGGCTGAAGAATTAGCCAAGTCTCAACACCAAATAGAATCTCAGTAGCTTTACGAGCATCACACATGAGGCTATACAGAAAATGCAGATATAATAGGCTGTACCGTATTCTATCAACCATTGTCAGTCACCAAAGGTATGGCACATCCGGCAGTTCAGAAATGTTATGTAATCATCAAATGTCCTGATACGTATCGATAAGAAAACTTGCATATCCCAACAAGAATTGAGATTCAAGATATATTCGGGCCTTATCTATGGTGATCAATCGATTGGAAAGATCGGTGTATCTTGGACCAAGATGTAGCCTGATGTGCGATCTGGATCGGATTATGATCCATCCATTTCCCTGCTTCGGCAGACGCCGTTATCAACCATCAGATGGTTTTTTAGTAGCGCTGGGAAAGTTACCCTGGAGAACACGACAATAAGATAAACTGTTGGAGCCATATTCACAGCATCTGTAAGAATATCGTATAATAAGAGATACAAATTGAATGATAATCAAATACTGAGACAGGATATGTGGTGAAATGATGTATCAGAGGTCAAACAATGCTGTTGTACTGTTTCGTCTTGGATGGACTCATCTTCAGTGAAAGTGTCCAGTGGACAGTACCATGTATTGACGCGTTGGCTGGCCTGACTCCCCCTGAAAATCAAGCGCGTAATACGGCTTCTTATCGGCAATCGAGAAAGAAAAATTAAATAAAAAATAAACGAGTTTCAATCATCAGAACATCTCATGTTGTCGCCCACAAAAAACCACAAGATATAAACGATCTGGATCTCGTTATGGCCCGATTCTGAGGCTGGTTGAGCCTCCGGAACTACCCGACCAGGGGTTCCGGGCCATTTTCATGGCACCACCAAGCACCGAGCGGCCTCGAAACACCGCGACACCACGCCATGAACCCTGAGATCAACAATGCAAGATACGAAGCGAATGATATATAATAGATTTATAGATTCGTCTTTTCGATCATTAAAATCATTCACATCTACTGTAGTATCTACTATAACAAGTGATTCGCTACTCGCTTTTTTGAATCGTCTGCGTTGCGAAATAACAACCCTGGCACAATATCATCCAATATGCAACCCATCCTAAGAGTCATGCCTGTCGAAAAGTGAGACTCTCATCTCCACTCATTACTAGCCACATACTAAGAGTGTACCAGGATTGTCCCTCTTCTCTTGACAGTTGGCAGCGCCACAGTCGTTGTTGGTGGTGTTCGCACACAACTCAAGCCACAGACACAATCACGGTCTTTTGATAGAAGACTTGCCTCTTACAGCACAGCACAAAGTGAAAAGGTATGCCACTCAGGACTTGACCATATAAACTGCCATCACTAACAACTTTCACAGACAATGACGACCATGATTTACAGCACTTGGCTAGAAGATTAGACAATCATTGGTTTTGAAATGCAGGCGTTTCAGACCATATCAACATCACGACACATAACGCATATTCACGACTAAACACATACACATTTAAAGCACTTGCTGGCAAGATCAACTTCTCAAGAAAGACAAGTACACTACAACTATTATACTACGGCCTGGATTAAATAAAGATACATACACTAGCGAGCGATAGAATTTTGGGCCAGAATCCCACTTAGACCATACACCGTTTCAGTATGCGTGACGATGTAGGGTTACTTGCATGAAAAGACCGTGAATACAAGCGCAAGGCATTTAGATACATTTAGATGTAGGTATTTGAGAGATCGACAGATATGAGTCACCTCCTTCATTTAAAAGACCAGTGCTTAAACTGTAAGAGGTAAGCCAAGGCTCAGCCGCAGCGGAATTGAGGCGCTCAAAGCAAATGACAGCCCAAGTAGTGCGTTTCAGGTGCAAAGACAAGCATTCACTGTCATTGTTCGTTTATTCCGCTATGGACCATGTCAACTGCCGAGAGAAACATGATCTGACAGTTCCGTTGAATCACCCACCATGCCGAGACTGTTTGTTGTATTTGTGCAAACGTATACAAGAGCCACAATGAAGCACTGCAACAACAGCAACCTCAATAGGTGAATAGAAAACTGCGAGTCATTAACAAACATCGCCCAATATCAGGGTCCAAAGATTAATCTATGAACCACTTTGGAGGCTTGCAGCTTATCCCCAAATTCCATCTTAGCTCCAACGCCCAACCTGCAAACGACTCTACCGTAAATTAGTGGCGCTTCAGCTTTCGCCTACTACCATGTTGACTACCGAATCAAATACTTTCTGACCACCACAGGGCTGAGATGACATTCCGCGTGATACTCCAACAAGTCGACCGTGATTGGACATTTCGTGCCTCGCGTCGAAGAAGCAATTTCGTTGGTTGCTTTGGGCATGTCTGCGCGCTGATCGCGACGCTAGTATTAGGCACTTAAGTCGTAGCCTGAAGATTGTGGAAAGTAACAGGTCGTTAGGCTGAATGGGTTGATTTCTTCGTGAAGATAAGAACGAGTCTTGTCCTCCGTTCTTTGTCTCTCAGTCAGCCAACTGCCACCAGTCCTTCATCGTCACTCCTTCATTACCAACTTTCTTTACTTATCCTCAAAATGGTTACCCCAGCTCCAGCTCCAGTTCAGGCAAACGCTCATAACAACGGCCCCGTCGACCATAACGATCTTAACGAGTGGAAGGGCCGTTTCAACGATGTCCTCGCCCGTCCCAGCGAACATGTCAACTCCAAGTCCCCTGAGACATCTCAGCCTTGGCAAAACAGTTTCTTCGGCTGTTTCAGCCCTATCAGTCTCTGCGCCATTACATGCTGCGTTCCCTGCGTCACCTTTGGCAAGACACATCATCGTCTTCAAAAGAACAACAATCTTGAAGGTTACGAGCCAGTAAACACTTCAGTATGTCTTTCCGCAAAACATGGCGTTGTTGTGATCGAAATGTACTGACAAACTTCCAGTGTCTCATGTTCTGGGCTTCTACCTGCGTTGGTTTACACTGGATCCCTCTCGCCCTTCAGCGTGCCAATCTTCGTGAGAAGCATAACCTTCAGGGCAGCTGTCTTGTTGATCTTGCTACTGCGTGCTGCTGTGGATGCTGTGATTTGATCCAGCAGGATAAGGAGGCTGAGTATCGCGAGGCTCAGAGCGTTGCCACTGGAGAGGGATACAAGGCTAACGAGGGTATGGCCATGCCTGCCTGAGATACTGGGTAGTATTACACGGCTGAGAGTGTCATCTTTTATCTGGGGAGTGAGTTTCAAATGCGAGATACCCGATGGATCATGATAGCAATGGTTGTCGATTATAATGTGCGATCAGTCAAGCGAGAAACGCGGAGTAGTAATTTACAGTTTGTCAAACACATAGTGCATAGTGGATTTTGAAGATTCTCAAATACGAATATCGGCAGTTGAAGTGATAAGGTCATTGCACCTCACTCACCGAGTTGCTTAGAGTTTGAAACGGCATATAAAGTTCAAGTGATGCTCGGTGAAGACGCGTTTGGATGAATCTTATCTTATCTGATGAAAAGCTCCACTGGAATGAACGTGACAGGTGTGAAAATTCAGCAAATTAACTTCCCCCCTTAATTCTCGCAACCACACTAGTCTTCTTTCAGTCACCGCATCAGCATGCAACATCAGAACAGCATCAGTCATATCCCCCTGTCGATATAGAAACAAGACGTTGCTCACTACAATATCTTGACTCTATCATCTTTGAGAAATATAGAAACGGCCAAACATGGATACAGCCCAGGACCACTTTCAGGATGCAACGTTGCAATATCTAGTAAATCCTCTACTGGATGCCAGTCAAATATCAGACGGTATAGATGGCTCAAGCCATGGTATGGCCTCCTCGCTCATTCTTTGTGGCAGAAATTGACCGAATCTAGACAATCGACCACCAATTCCAGGTCAAAGCTGCGAAATCTACACTTTCCTAGATGAAACAATCGTCCCTTCAACACCACCAAAGTCTCACCCATATCTACTCGTCAATATCGGCTCAGGAGTATCCTTCTTTCAGGTCTCAGAAAACAACCAATGTCAACGTATCTCGGGCTCTTCATTTGGAGGCTCAGCACTATGCGGTCTGCTTCTTCTCCTCACCAGAGCGCGCACCTACGAAGACATGCTTGAGCAAGCAGAAAAGGGCAATAATGCAAACGTCGATAAACTGATCGGAGACATTTACGGAATGGATTACAACAGAATCGGCATGAAAATGACGGCTGTTGCTTCGACGTTTTGCAAGGCTTTCAGCCTAGAGCATAGGCCCGAGGCTGAGGCGGAGGAACAGAGCGTTGAAGATCCTGCAGACATTAAATCATTTTCTGATGCTGATATCTGTCATTCTTTGGTTTTTGCCGTCTTTAACAATATTGGGCAACTTGCCACGCTGCATAGCCGCATCCATGGCAATCCAGATATTTACTTTACTGGACCTTATGTTCAAAACTGTCAGCTACTTATCAGGACGCTTTGTATCGCAGTCCGGTACTACTCTCAGGGTGAGAAGAAGGCTCATGTGGTGGTAAATCAAGGGCAAGCTGGCGATTTGACGTTGTAGAGTGGAGGAGATAGTCGACGACTGGAAGCATGTTGTTCTTCAATACCGCTGGGCTCCAATGTACTCTTAGTTTACAGCCAAAAGAGTAGGGCCTATTCCTTCCATATGCTACCCATTTGAACAATGCTGTCAGGAAGGTCAAAGATGACTGCAAGACCTGGAAAGGTTTGCACCTTCCCACTTACCTGTCTAGACTACCTAGGTAGGATACTTTGCTCTCCATCATTCCACTTCCATCTTTTACACAGCAACATAGACATTACTTCTCTGAGCATCTGTCATCAATTATCCGTTAAAATGAACCAAAATACCGCTTCAATAATGGAAGAAATCCCCGCCAAAACCCACCAAGATCACGGGTTGAGACAAGAAGATTTCCGGGAAGTCGGTACCAGGAGGACGACCAAACCTATCGCGACATTTTGCCTGATCTGCTTTGATGCCCTTCCCAAATTCGGTGTTCGATGCCAATGTTGCACCGAGGCCCGACGAAGGCACCCCATACGGTACGAAATGCGCTATTGAATTATCTGCAGACAGTGCACTTGTTCCTTTAAGAGAATATATTGCGAACATCATGTGGCGATGCGGATATACCTCTTCGACGATGAGAAGGATGCCCTTCGACAGGCCGGTATATGTAACTTATGTTGGTGACACGACGTGAAGCCAAAAAGGCGGTCGTGTGAAGACTGCGGGAAGAAGAATCGTGAATATGCGATCAGAAACGAAAAGAAAAGGAGGGAATCAAATCATCTGCTTTCATGAGATTGATATGTTTTTAGTGGTCTACTTGGTAGCAGAGGAGCTGGCCCCCTAAGTCTTGGAGCATACCTTCAGACAACAACAAATGTTAAGCCTGCTTGTGAAGAGCAAGCATGTACTGTTCTGATTCCCGCTCAAGGAAGTTTGTGACAAGTGAATCGGCTATATCCTGTGTCACACATATTTAAAGTCTGGTTCCTGCCGCTTTTGAATCAGAGGGAGCTATTTCCTATAAACACACAATTGTTATGTTCTACCAAAGTCTCCCTCCTCCTCCAACTCCAACAATCTATATACAAGACCTAGAACTTTACTTTACTTTGGAAGATAACGCTCCAATACACCAATTATGGATCCTGAACGTCCATACTCTTCTAGGTACGGCTACTACTACAATACCCCTACCCAATCTCCTCCAGGAATAGGTTATAGAAGCGACCCTCGGCATGTCAACCCATTCCTACCACGCTCTAGCGCTGGAGATAGTGCTGGTTTGGGCTCAACGCAAGAATATGGCGAAAGAGAGAATTTTACGAACCGCCCTACAGAAAGCTACGACAGTAATTCGCAACCTAACAATCCCGTTCTTCCACAACAGTCCCGCGCTGGAGGAAGTGCTCAGTTTCATTCCACACAAGGATATGGCGAACATAGCGAGCCATCCTACTCACCTGCCCAAGACTATAGTCAGAGATCTGAATATGACCCGACACGGAGGTTACAGAGTCGCTTCCAACATGAAACCTCTAATCCTCGGTCAGGCACAACTAGAGTATACAAGTAAACCCACGTGCGGAGGAAAAAGACTAACCACTGATAGGATATTCCGCCAAAACCGTTAGATAAACAATACCAATTTGTTCATTATAACCCTTTAGATGACTACCTACCCCCTGATAACGTGGCTGAACTGCCTACTAACCAGAGATCTGACAATCCATTTGCTCCTTCAGCTTCAAATGCACAGTCTTACTACTCACAAACCCCTGCTCACCAGAGCACTTCTGGAGGACCTTCGTACAATCAAGACTTCGGCTACCGAGCTCCAGCCTCGGGATACGGTGAACAGTATTTCCACATGACACAGGAAGATTTCCGGAGTAACAATGGCAATACAGTTATGGTTCACAGACCACACCGGGAACCACTTCGACTTTTTTGTGTGAATTGTACAATCCCTACAGTAGACACTGTAATCCGCTGCCGTCCCTGTGGTGAGCTCCATCAGCAAAATCTTATCAAACGCACAACTTCATTGGAACCTCGACACTGCATAATGTGTCGAGTGCCAATTGAGGACGCGTTCGTCTTCTGCAGCTATCATTGCGACCGAAAGGGTTTAAACAATGGTCAAAGACATCTTATCAGGCAACAAGATCTATGTTACGGTTGTCACGCAGCTGAACCAGACGGCAATTCACGTCGTTGCAGGACATGTATCTTACTCGGAAGCATTCGGGATAGAGATTACCGCCAGAGGCTTAAAGATATGAGAATTTGTTTGAAGTGTAGGATTAATCCTTGCACTAATCGGTCACCACACTGCGATAGTTGTCGCCAGAGCCGACGCCCAGCAGGCTCTTAACTGCAACGCATGTCTCGTGTTGGATTATGTCTAATAAACAATCCACCCATCTAAGAGGCGTTGCTTGGAAAATAGAAATATAGGCTAGTGTAGGAGATAAGAAAATACTACAACTCAGTTTAACATCCATGCATAACTAACCAAATGACTGAAAGTCAGATAGAAGTTTTAGCCATATTGTGCTAGTAGTCTAAAGACTATCTCATCCTTGTACCTCTTTTAAGCATGATTGTGAATGTAGATCTACTGGCTTGAAGAGGAGTACGAAGAAGTCCATTCGCTTATGATAACTCGGGCAATGAAACAATGATAGTTTGAGGATGAGTTGTAGTTAGGAGAGCATATTCGTGCTTGAGCCAGAAGTCTGTGTGCTATACTGTGATTTGTGGAGTGGAAGGGAACAAAGCGTCGATCCGCGGTCTTCAAGTACATGGATGAAAGCCTGGCATCTAAACATAGGGCTAGAGTATCTTTGGAACACCGAGTTCCTTCAGCGCCTGAACCGGCCCAATGCGTATCCAATTATCAATCTCCTCCTGAGTCGCAACGGCAATCACTCCCATCATGCCAATAGAATTAGCACCGGCCTCTTTATTGACAGCTGCCCGACGTCGCGGGAGTACAATCATCCATTGGTTCGTGACCAACATGTTGTGCGGAATTGCTGCTCCTGCTGGCAAACTGTCAGATTGACCTTTACCCGCCTCCGTGGCCTTTTGTAGAAGTTTGCCATAAACGTCTGACAACTGGTTTGAGTCAAGTGGCGGAGACTCAAAGCGATGGTAAAACCACTGGAATGGCACGTCAGGTTCTACGCCATCCTCAATGTCCAGGAAAGCTGCGAAGCTGTCTTTAGGCTTTGGTATCAACTGCATGTGCTTGTGGAGTCGACTGCAGCCCCCATCTTGTCCACAGTTGAAGAAGGCAACATAGTCATCACCCAAGTCAGCCAAGACGTTGTTCAAAGCTTGCCAGTCATCTTGGTCCAGTGGCTCATATTGACGCTTGTTTCCATCGGACGTGAGGAGCATTAGGTGCGGCCTTGCAAAGCAAAACTTGTTGGCAGCTAGAAAATGAGTCTTGCCAACGTCGCAGATCTCATAGCCAGTGGTATTGATGTCACTTCCATCTCGAACTTCAACATTTACCTTGCCAACTTGTTCTTCCCCCTCGTCAGGATTCACCTCAAACGTAGGTTTTCTTGCGAGGGCTGATGTCAAGATAAATTGAAACTGACTCGAGTTGTTAGTACTTAGGTCCTCATACATTACCCATGAAAGATGCTTCAGGGTCTTACCTTGAGACCTTTGTCATTGTATTTGACGATTTGTTGTCGCTCGTCAAAAAATACGAGGTTATTCTCGACCAACAAGTCGAACTCGGACAAGGCAACTGAATCATTCATTCTGTCGTCTCGCATTGGAAATTATTACAAGTTCTGGTCAAGTACTCCGTGAACTTGACAAGTAACTGACGTTGTCTGGGTTGATGCCTGTTGAGAGCAAGGTTCCCCAGCGAAATATCAGGGATTAGGAATTAGTGTATGACAGAGCGATCGATGTATTCAGCACTAACCGACGATTAACCCTAGGCGTGGATAATAGTACAAACCTTAGCAGTGCCATAACGGAAACGTCTTCAAGATGGTGCTTAGAATCAGCACTTGGATCGTGGGAAATGAAGTGTAACCTTGATATGCTACGTTGAACCGGGGTTTATATTCTAGTTCGTCAAGTACGACACCACAAATGGTTCCACGAATCGATGATCCTGGCCACCGACCTTATTCGCCCTGAGCGATTTAACATTCGCATTGTCCGCATCTCACGGTAAACAACATTGCCCTCATCGCGTGCCATTTCTCTTTTTTCCTCTATAACCAACTTGCATAAAGTTTGCATTGTTCATCAGCCATGCGTTGGACGTCTGTATTCGTCGTCGCCGCCGCCACCTTCGCAAAAGGTGTTGTGACGGTGAGCGACAATAGCCAGGATGAAGTCCCTTCTATTCGGTCATACTTTTACGTAGGAGGAGGCTATGTGAGCGATGGTGCGGGTGGGGAGATATTCCGCGATCAAATGTATGTCGAACGACTGTCCCCAGCTGGAGGTGGAAAGAAGGAAACGCCTATCGTCTTTATCCACGGTCAAGCTCAAACAGGAACAGTAAGTGACACCCATCCGTTCACCTAACGTCAGCTAACAAATGGCAGAATTTCTTGAACAAGCCTGATGGCGGACGCGGGTGGGCATCCCAGTTCATCAGTCAAGGCTACGAAGTCTATATCGTTGATCAGACCTTCCGAGGCAGATCAGCATGGTCTCCTGCCTATGGAGCTTCCAAGCCCTCAACATATTCCGCGGAGATAATTGAGCAACGATTTACAGCCGGGCAAAACTTTAACTTGTGGCCACAAGCCAAGAAGCACACACAGTGGCCAGGTACAGGACTCCGAGGAGATCCAATTTTCGATGCATTTTATAGCTCGAATGTGCAGTTTATCAACAATGCCACCTACCAACAGGAAACTGTTCAGGCTGCTGGAGCTGCTCTACTTGATAAGATCGGCAAGCCTGTCATCCTTTTGGGTCATAGTCAGGGCGGCATGATGCCCATTCTCATTGCAGATGCTCGCCCTAAGCTTACCAAGGGCTTGATACTTCTCGAGCCATCAGGTCCACCATTCAGAGACGCGGTGTTTGGCAACAGAACTTCTCGAGCATGGGGTTTGGCTGATATAAGTCTTACTTACAGCCCAGCTGTTTCCGACCCTTCAACCGATCTCATCCAAGAGCTGCAGCCAAGCCGAGGGAAAGACTTTGTTGAGTGCACCCTTCAAGCTAAAAAGCCTGCTCCGCGCCGTCTTGTCAACTTGGAAAAGAAGCCAATTCTGATCGTTACGGGCGAGGCTTCGTACCATATGCCCTATGACTACTGCACAGCCCTTTACCTCAAACAGGCGGGTTGCTCCAAGACCAAGCATGTTGAGCTTGGAGAAAAAGGAATTCATGGAAATGGGCATATGATGTTCATGGAGAAGAACAGCGACAAGATCCAGAACCTTGTGGAAAGATGGGTGCAAGCAATATGAACCTCGAGATATAAACGGAGGAGACGATTTAGTATTAGCATAAAGCAGACTTGACTCTTCTTTCGATCACCATATTACTCAGACTAGAGCTAACGCCATCGATTTGGAACCCTGGATTTCTAGTAATCGACGTTAATGTAATGTTGCAGTTATGACATAGACTTCTCTGATGACCTAGTTACAGACATGCATTTCACTTGACAGTTCCGATTATACTTACTAGGTAGTGAAGAAGAGAGACCACTAATATTATAATTTAGCTGCATTGTTTGAGCAGAAGGGAGCGTATTCTGATTCTGTTGTGGCGAGAAAGGTTGCTCCTTCTATAATATGAAGGACAGTACAGTTAGTTGCAGGAATAAATATCATTTTCGGTATACGGTATTAGGCATAGGTTTATGCATCGCAACTCCTTCCTACTCGAGAATTAAAGGTACCTAATATGAGAAGGCAATTGTTCATTGGATACTGTGCTTATGCATGTATCTGATGATATAATGTTGCAATCAAATACGGATTCAGTATTCGGTCAGGAATATCCAATACCAAGGAAGAGTGAGAAACGCAGCCAGTAGGAGTTGTCTGTCATCACACCCTCTGCCTGAAAGTGCATGTTGCAAACAGATAAGTCAAAGCAACGTTCAGTTGAACGCCCCCAATCCTTTTTCCTTGATTTATTCCCATTCTTTGTTCAACTCAATGACTGCAAGTTTGCCTCGCGCTTGCTTGACGGTCTGATCATCACCATGGCATTTATACCACGTGCCATCAACCGTTTAGGTAAAAGCTTGCTGGGCGCTGTAGTATTTTCTCCGGCCAACATCAATCGTCTCTTTACGCGGCAATCTGTCCCAGCTATCTGTTTCGACGACTGCAGTAAGTAGGATATGCACCTTCCTCCAAACCGTCATTTCACTGACTCATCTTTTCGCATAGATACAGCATACAAAATTGCACAGTCAGTTGGGAAGACCCCAGACATATGTCGTTCGAATTCTTCATTCCAGCTTGCATATGAATCGTGCAAGAACTGCACAGAAGACAATGAAAAAAGCGACGGAAACAGTACTCAAGAGGTGCTACCGCAGTTGTCACCATTTTTAGACTTCTGTAGCGATGTTGGTGGAGAATTGCCCACGACTACCCTGGCGGCTACCCAGACGGCCACCTCGGCGGCTTGCTCAGGTTGCAGTGTGGTTACCTTTATTGATTACAAGGGCGCTACCATGGTCTATACCCAAGGCCCCCAATCTATCTCAGAGACGTTGGAATGTAAGACTTATGGATGTGATTACCTCGAGCACGAGGCTAACATGAAATCAAGTCAAAAGCCAATCGACATTCCAAACTCCGCCTCCAAGACTTGGTCCAGTACCACATGGTGAGCTGCATGATTTATTTAAATAGCCTATCTAATTCGGTTCTGAGCTAGACTCCAAGTCGGGACCAGATATAGCCACAATCGTGGGACCTGTTGTTCCGTCCGTTGTTCTGTTATTGTTGGTAGGCTTTCTTGGTTTTCGTTGGTTCAAGCGAAGGCGGGCGAGCAAAGCGTCGACAGGCCCTACGCCGAATGAAGAAGAGCCGGAGGAATCCAAGCCACAGCTACACTCTGACTGCATTACACGCCCGACGTTTGAGTTGGAAGGATCTGTGCCTATAGTATCCGATGATACTGCTCACACCAAAGACAAGGCGGAAATGGCTGCGAATGAACCGGCAGCACACGAAGTGTCAGGAGATAAGAATATCTCGAGGAAGCCAGTTGGTGTCCAGAGTCCTAGTACCCAAGTGTCAGAGGATCGGCGCAACAGCATCGACTTGGCGGAGTAAGAAGTACTACCACTCAGAGACTTCCACAGACATATTCCTCGACTTGACATGCTGGATTGCAGCGGCTGAGTTTACGAAATCTCTACACTTTGGGTGTAGAACCAGTCAAGAAAGGTTTGGCCATACATATGTACATCTTTACTCGCCATCATATCATACGAGAGTGTTGACATCAAGTTATTTAGACACATGGCGAAATGCTTTGTTCCTGAAGTATTAAAACCCGCACCCATTAGTCCCGTGGGCATGTTCCTTTGGTATCACTGATCCAACCCTGACTTGCCATTTCTTGCACTACCTCGCCCGCTGCAGCATTCCAACAGAATCCACTTAAGCTGTGTAGAAAGGCAATACAGGACGAGGTGTCCTCGCACAACTGGGCACAATCGGTCATAGTCATCGGTCCCTTCAAACCGCCGCTTATGCCAATATAGTGATCGTGCTGGATTAGTATGGAGCCTACACACTCGGCTGTATTGTGAGCAGCCGCTGTTGTTGTAGCGAGTTCTGACGAGGTTTCGGTTGGGCTGAGTGATGCCACAGTAGTAGTGAGGGAGACAGTCGTGGTCTCCCCATTAGTCGATGTGTAGGTGTCGGTAGTAGGTGCTGATGTAACCTCAGCCGTGGAAGTCTCAGTTGGAACCATTGATGAAGAAGAAAGCACCACAGACGAGACGATTATTTCGGATATCTCAGCGGTAGAGCTTCCTGGCTTACACGGTCCGGCCATGGCTAGACCGGCAATGGCAAAAAGAACAAAGCTGTATCTGGTCATAGTAATGACGAGTGTAACGAACGACTGTAGTTGGATGCAAAAAGAAAAAAGAAAAAAAAGTGAAAAACGAATAGAATACCATTGGGCAGTCGAACGGCTTATAGTTATTTTCTATCATTTTGTGATTTAATTATCGCTTCTGCTTGTTAATTTCCCTGACCTTGACTTGATACGGTAAACTATCGAACATGACAAACGATAGTATCAAGATAGCGCAGCAATCCAAAATTGCAGCTGAGACATCAGCCCACTGTCTAGGCAAGTAACTAGATAAAGAAAAGCCGGTACCCGTATAGACGAGGACATTATTGAAAGTATTGGCGGCAACGGGGTTAAATCTGAAGATAGTACCTCAGCCGCAGCCCCAGTGTGCATGGGGGGATTGCAGCTGATATTCTTGTAGCGCTCACTTGGCCATCACATTCCTGTTCTGTCACCGCGAATCCAATCTTTCACGGGCTCAGGATTAATTCGGTTTTCAGAGATGGAGAATATTGTAATTCGTGAATCGTAGATATTCTCTGAAACCTGATGTTGAGGGAGTCATGTTATTCGCAAGAGTGGTTGCATGTGAAGTGGCAGGTGTAAGGACAAGTGTAAATTTATGTAAAACTTATTTCCAATGTCTGGTTTTCCCTGTCCACTTCTCATACCCTTCCTTGTACAGGGATACTCGTCTTACATTGATCATGTTAATGTATGCTGCAGTGTTTTCACTGTATTATCGCTACACAACCAAGGTCACCTGCCTGCTTCACAACTGGATTAGACATCCGTTTCTTTGCGACTCATTCGAACAACCTACTCGATTGGCGCAACTGGAACCTGATGTCATACGCTAGAGAGTCCAAGTCGAAATGTAAACCATTATTATCCCATCCATACAATGATTTCCTGTGCCTCACAACTTACAGTACGATTTCAGACCAAAAGGCGGGGTAAGATGTTGGAGTGGCATATAATACTGAGGTTTTATCCATATCATGTAAAAGCACCTGCTTCTTCTGGACCTAGGCGGGTGATCAAAAATCTCCATTTGGCTCTCCTGCCAAGGATTCTGGCGGCTATTCTTTGTCTTGGTGAAAACCCCGCGTGGAGTGTCATTCCGTACAAGTGACCAGCCACAAGCGAGCAGTACCTGACTCCTGTTCCATCTTCTGATGATGTCGATCACAGTCTGTTCACTCAATCTATCTCGCATAAATGTAACCTAACACGGATGCTTGCCTGTTGTTCGGCATTCAACAACTGCCTTCACATGGAATTTGTTAGTTGGAGCGCGAGGTATCGCTGGTAGTAGACCTGCTACATTGCTTAAATAACCCGGAGAATGCCTCTAATTCTATGGGTACAGCTCTTCTTACACCATACTGCCTGTGGCTGTTTAGCACAGGGCTTTTGACATGACTTTCATTCGGTCTTTGAGCCTACTGGCTTTGGCCCTTGGTGCCTCGGCAGTCCCTTACAACACGTTTGACGGTCCTGGGTTTCCAGCATGCCAGGATGTTTCCAAGGTTCATGATGCTTCAAGCGTCAAGGACATCCAAAACACCGTACAGGATGCCATCAAGGCAGGCCAGAGAGTTCGCGCTTCAGGAAAAGCACATATGTGGTACGATACGATGTGCTCCGATGATCCCAATACCGTCATTATTCGTACCGAGCAGGTAAACAACATATATGATCTTGATATGGAGGCCGGCACTGTCATGATCGAGGCTGGTGTAACATTCTTACAGCTCGCTGAGTACCTACACGACCATGGAGCCTCCGCGGGTTACACCCTTGTCAACTGGAACATCACCTTGGCCGGTTGTGTCGCTATGGGTGCCCATCGGTCGTCTATCCGTGAGGATTCCATGGTTGCAGCCGGCGTGTTGTCTATGGACATCATTGACGGTACCGGTAAGCTGCGACACCTGGAACGTGACGATAGCGAAGAGTGGTTAGCTGCCTCAACTTCTCTGGGCCTGCTCGGTGTCATCGTGAGGATGAAGTTCAAGGTCTATCCCGACTTTAAAGTATACGCGGATCAAAAAACGTGATTATTCATCTTTGTCGCGCTGTGTTCATATGTTGACCTCTCATAGCTTAGACGAGGGCGATGTTCTCAATGGTGACATCTATGGCATGATAGCTCCATATGCCACCGCCAATCTATGGGTAAGTGCTTGTTCTCATGAACTGGAATATGAAGCTTTTGCTAAACAGTAGTAGTGGTGGCCTCACAAGAAGAAGTTCCACTGGCGGTACTACGACGTGATTCCAACCAACCAAAGCGAACAAGAGGGCTTCCAGAATACGTTCTCGATAACTCAAATCGAAGCTGGTGCTATATCAGCCCTCTGGAACACTGGTAAAGGAGTTTCTCTTTCGAATCTCCTTGCAGAAGAAATCCTCTTTGGACAATGGGAGAAACCCAACTTTAGGGAGAAGACAACTAATAAGCCCATCGAGAAGTGGCCCATTTACGGATGGAACTACGATGTTCTTATTGGCGGTTTGTATCCTGATCAGCGTCCAGTATGGGAGTACGGCATTCACGGCTACACTCTTGAGCTCGCATTTCCCGTTACCCAAGCCAATGCGATGCTTAAGAGAGTCCGCCAACTTTTTGACAACGAGGCCAAGAAGCTCAAATTTATGGCCTCTACTTACAGGAGTGGCATCAACATCAAATTTGGACGACCATATTTTGACCTTCTCGGCCAGGTAACTTATGGCACGTCCGACGGTGCCGACTGGGACAAGGGTGTTATCATGTTGGATTTCCCTTCTTACAAGCCAAGCATCGGCGATGGACTTCGATATAACGAGCCATTTTGTACGTTGCGTGAATGCATCAACATTGAGCTTTCTGAGGCTAACGATGGATACAGATCACACGCTTGCAGAAACTCTGATTGACGAATTTCCCTGTCGGCCACACTGGACCAAGAATACACGGGAGGTGTTTGAACGTGCGGCCAAGAACATTGACCCTGATGTAAGATATATATCGCCCCATTGAAGGAAGAGGCTAATGTTTTCCACACAGCATATCTCGCGATTCAAGGCAGTCAGACAAAAGTTTGACCCTGATGGCATCTTTCGAAGCGTCGTGGGCGAAGCGATTGGGGTTTACTGACCGTTTGATGGCGGCTCATCCGGAGTTTGAATTGCTCCCTTTATTTCTCCCCAATTTTGTTGACCCCATAAGCCACTCTCGATTAATTTCGGTTGGTTATGACGGGCCGTTTCTGCCATTTGTGCTAGGTTGCTCTGTACCTAGGTTAGCTACTCTGAAGCTATGAAGCTACTCTGACTTGCTATGTATCACATAGAACAAAGTAGTAGTTGATCAGAGACATTATTCAGGGTCTGGCTCAGTGTGTCGCATTATATACCCTCATTTATATATATGGAATCATCTCTGAATCAATGTCATCTATTAATATCTACATCAAAGAGAGGGGTCAAGAGTTGAGGCCTCCCTTCTTCACTGGACCCTGCATGACTCTGCCATGTCCCACTTAAAACGTCATCCGTGTCTTCACCGCCTTGCAACCAATTTATATTCCTTATGACGATCGCCCAAGAATTGGGTAACTTGAAACCAAACATATTCCTCTGCTGTTTCATTCCGAATTCCGAATCAAACAACACCAGCTATACCTCACAAACCCAGCCAATATGTCAGCCCCAGAGTCTCAGCCCACCGCTGAAGGTGATGAGTACGAAAAGACCCTTCTACAGCTACGATGCTTCGACACAATGTTCCTGGTCGATGATTCCGAGGCCATGCAGCCTTACTGGCCTGAGATCAAGACCCTGATAGAGCGCATCGCACCCATCTGCGCCAGACACGACCCTGACGGAGTCGATCTGTACTTTGTCAACCACCGACCTGGAGGCGTCTTGGCCAAGCTACCTGGAGTTCAGTCAATCCGAAAGTCCGGTTACACTCACATCGGCGGCTTTGCTGGCAGCATGCTTTTGACCAGCAAGGGAAAGCAAGTCGGCGCCATCTTCGACAAGGTCAAGCCAGCTGGAAAATGTAACATGGGCGCCAGACTCGGCGGCTTGCTCAAGTGGTACTGCGACAAGTTCACAGCCGGAGAGGAGAAGGCTGCTCTCAACATCATTGTGCTCACAGCCGGCGCATTCGACGACGACATCAAGACTCCCCTGATCCAAGCTGCCCGAACTCTCGACGAGGCCAAGGCACCCATCCACCAAGCTGGTGTCCAGCTGTTCCGCCTGGGCGGACCGGATCTGGTACGACAAAAGACCCTACAGCATCTCGATGACGAGCTGCACAAGGAGGCCGGAACACGAGACATTGTCGACACAGTGACTTGGAGTGGTCACGGCACATCCATGTCGGACGATGAGCTGCTCAAGATTGTGCTCGGCGCGGTGATCAAGAAGATTGATATTCGTGCTTCTGAGTTGCACCTGGATGAGGAGGCTACGACAACACGAGCTGATCGAGAGTATGATGAGGGAAATGTAATCTAGTTGGACTTTTCTAATGTCATCGCCCGGGCTATGGGTTGATTGAACAGATGTGCTGTGACTAATAGTATCAAATTAATTGGATGTTGAATACCCGCAATTTTGAGTCACTCCGGAGATGAGATTTGTATCGTGCTTGGACTGTGAGAATGAGGCATAATAACCCAGAACAGCATAGTCCCTTCATTAAGCTTATAATAAGAAAGCTAGAAGCAATGCTATTTATCCGGTAACGTTACTTGAATCCTTCAAGAGTGATGGGGATTTTCACACCGACATTGGGCAAATGTGTATAGCAGATTTTATTGCACCAACCACAACGACACTTTCAGGCATCAGTTCACCAGGTCCGAAATGCCTCGTATGGGCTGAGATATAGGATAGTAGCGGCACTTTGTCGACAGGCAACTACGCTCTAAGTGGACTGTGCCGCATGCCAACGTAGCAGTCTCCTCAAAGTTTGCTGTCTGTGGATCAATCTCACGCCGCGGTTGAGGATAGCAATGAGGGAAACAGATTGCGATACTGTGGTGAACAACTGACAAACAGGCCCTATCTGCTATTATTTAAAGTGTCGAGTGTCTAGTTGATATCATAAAGTCAGGAGAAACGCATATCGTCCTCCTCATCTTCACGGTACGCCCCCTGCCCAAGACAACACTCAAATTTTCAACACCCCTGCACTCTAGCCCTACAGCGGGTGGCTTAGAGGCTAACAGCGGATCCCCCACATAAGAGCTAGTAAGATTCTGGAAGGGGAAAACACCGCGAAATATGACTCCACGATCGTTCGTCTTCGGGGTAACGTCCCTATCTCTTGAATAGGCAATCACCGGATCTCTCAAAAGAACCGCTATGTGACATGGCTATTCTTGCTATTGGAAGAATTTTTAGATCCAAGAATGTCCAAGAAAGGCACAGCCGTGGTCGCCTAATCCGCCTTACAAGGCGAGTTGACGATGGTTGCCAAGACGCCTTCACATTGTGTATAAATATGACTGAAGCCCCAGGACAAAGACAGTTTTCTCAGCAGCTCACAGCCATCCAAGACAGCAAAAACCTAATCAACATCTAATTCAGGCAACCCCATAAATCATCAACATGAAGTTTTCCACCATCACATCCCTCTTCCTCGCCAATGCTGGCCTTTCCCTCGCCGCTCCCACCACAACCTTGAGCAAGGCTACAGCCATTGAGGTTACCACTGGTGACAACGGCATCGAAACTCCCCTCCCCATCCAGCCCGGCATGGTCGACAACTGCGACCGTTTCCACTTCGTTGCAAAGAACACTGGCTGTCTTCAGATCTCCTGGCAGTACGGCATCACCTTTGAGCAGTTCAAGGAGTGGAACCCCACCGTTGGCGACGATTGCCGTACTCTATGGGCCGATGCCAACGTGTGTGTTCGCACTATCGGATACAAGTACCCCGTCTCAGTTGCGTGCTACGGTAGTGACGACGTTATTCCCTGGGGCTCAAACAAGGCTGCCGCGCTCACTGCTGCTCGCGACTGGTGCTACAACGGAGGCGGTGGCGGTATCTACGAGATTTATGAGACCAAGACTGGATGTGTCAACGCACCTTCGGGAGCGGGCAAGTTTGTCTTTGAGATGAAGACCACACATGGAACCAGAATCGGTCTCACTGGTGGACGATGCCAGACATTCCTCAACCTTGGTATCAATGGATGCAAGGAAGGAGCTCAAACAAACACAGAGGGCTGGACCATGGAGTAAGTCATGCTTATCTTGATATCCTTATGAGAGAACCAAACGCTAATAATTTTGCTAGGACTACTTTTGAGACTGGAAAGTGCAAGGCCTAAGTTGCTTTGTGGACACAGCGGATGAAAGTGAAGCTTCTCATAGCGAATGGATGAGCCTTCACCTGCTGTGATTGAGATTGGATTGGGTTCAGCTACAACCCTGAACAAAGTTTAGATAGGATTCTGACTATCCGATACCAAAGTTTAATATTAGATTCAGGTATATAATTATACAAAGTTGGTCAACACAAAAAACTAGTCTAAGTTTCCATAATTCATTTGGTGTTAGAACTCAAAGGCCAATACTGAATTATTCGTTGCCCTGCAAAAAAAGGCATAGAAAGTAGGACAAAAAGAGTATTCGCACAATACACAAGCAAAGCTCAGAAGTCCACGACTTATACTTGATAAGTTTACTTTCTACACAGATGATCTTTGCCACCCAGATCCATTGACATTTTGCTAGCTGAACACACTATGGACAGCAACAACAAACTTTGGCTAGAGCCACATCAATCAAGAGATGTTTGTGTTTCTCAGAAGCCAAAAGCGAAGCCATAGCTCTCAGCTCCTCATACTGCGATTCTTCTCCAGCCATAACTTCCAGCTCCTCGATTGGAACACACTTTGTGGCTCTGATCAATATCTCAGGGTATTTGATATGCCTCCTCAGCGATCTTTTCGATTTGACAATGTCCGTCATCTTGGCATCTATTTCCAGAACAGTGAGATAGACATGCGAGATAATAGGTTGAAGTAATAGGATGGATGACAAATTTTCGTAATCCTGCTCGTTATTTTCTACTGCAACAGATACCCGAGAAAAGTCACACCAAGGAGCGGACCATTTCTCGCATGGACTATTGATATCAATGTGTAATATATCCGTTTGTGGATTGAAGAATCCAAGCTTTCCGACCCCAGGACACCGACAAGGGGCGAATGTCTTGAAAACCTCCAACACTACATCTCTAGACTCTTTACAGATGATGAGTGCGATAGGTGGTCGTGGGGATATAACGTGAGTCTCGGCAGCGATGCTTGTCCCGCAACAGCGTCTGTAGACTGCTTTGTGAATTCGAGGCCCAGGAAGAGTGTGGCTCCAAATAAGACGGCGCAGTTCAGGAGGCAGATCAGGCAATGGAAAGGATTGGGTTTGTGTCGCTTCTTGCGCGTGTTGCTGGTTGGTAGTAGATGCCATAGCTAAACTGGGGAGATGATTGCCACAAGAAACAGGTCCAAGTACGAACATGGGGAAATATTGAACAAGGGGAAGATATCAGCGCTAAATAATCACGTGCTGCTTAGTGCTTACTCCGTTCGATGTCTGTCTATCATGCATAAGACCTGTGTCTTTGGTCTCGCGTGCAATGTAGATAGAACAATTTGTTTCTGATTAGGTTTTCCTGCCCTTCTCCTTTTTTTAGTTTATGGTTGTAAATGGTAAATTAGGAATGTTCGATGTATTCCACGAGGGAACTAAAAGACTGTCCAGCAGGAAGGGAAGCAAACAATGTCTGTCATCCCTTTGGCACGTTTTCATAGTCTACTATGACATGTTGGACCATACAAATCTTTTATTTAGCTTAATGAATGTAGTGTTTGATAAAGCTGATTGGACTCAAGATAGGTAGCCCATTGTCAAAGGTGCAACCGGCGCGTCTAGCATTTGGGACCCCGACTTTATTCCTTTACAAATGATTGTAAAGTGTATTAGTGACCACCTACATCAAGATTAAGATTTATCTCTAGCTGGAGAGTTCTCTGTAGGAAAAGATATGTTAACTAGCCCATGAGAAGTCCTCCAAGTTAGAACAGAGTTAACTGCCAATAAATAACTTTTGCAGTAAAGGTAAAACTTACCTTATAATAGAGGAGATGACTCGACGTACATGAGATACTGATTAAACTCCTTACAACAGAAAAGTAAAAAAAAAAAAGTTCTTTTGACCTGTATTTATACCAGGTGCCCCCCCTTCTCTATCCTCTTTCTTCTTTCCTCCAAACATTTCAAGCTGTTTCCTTCGAAAAATCAAGAACGACATCCCAATACACAAACCAAATTCGATACTATCATCTAAAATCTACACCGGTAAGGATTATAATCACAAGTTTTACAGGCCGAAACTGATAGGGATGTACAGGCAATATGGATGACTGGGATTCAGAACTACACTTTGATTATTCATCAAACGACGGCTGGGGTTCAGAACCAGACAACCGGGATACAGAAACCGCCCTTAGCCTTTCAGACTCGGAGTGCTGGCCTCCAAGGACCAAACAGTGGTCTGGAAAACCAGCCTACCGGAGACATACACGCATGGGAAGGCCATCGACCTACGTATTCGATTCGGATGGCGATACTTGCATCACTCTCCATACATCCAAAGATTGGACGTTCTCCTTCTCAAACAATACGCTTTCAAAAGCACCATCCAATGAGGAATGTTCTGGCGATGTTGGCATGTCAAGTGATTGGAAAGAAATCGCACACAAAGACAGCGATGCGGAATCGGTCGACAGCTCGGACTGGCCAGAAGAGTGCCCCGAGTATGGAGAGGTACCTGGATCGAGACCTGGAGATGTCCAAGTCCGCGTCCTAGTTTCAGGAAACCACCTGAAACTAGGCTCAGACTACTTTTCGGAGCAGTTCTCTTCTCCTCGAGTAGGGGAATCCATTAATTACTCCGGACGTTATGAGTTCCATATGGGTTACTGGAATCTAGAGGCACATCAGATTGTGCTAGCTATTCTTCACGGCTATCACAGAGATGTCCCCAAATCACCTAGTATCGAACTGCTTGCGGAATTGGCCATGATAGTGAACATCTACGGATGCCATGAGAGTGTCGGGCCACACGCCAAGGTTTGGTTGGAACATCTCCGGTCGAACTTACCCACAGATTATGGAAGCGATTGCATTCTCTCTATTTCGATATCCTGGATTTTCGGTGACCAGGATATCTTTGACAAAATGACGAGATTAGCAATAACGAAAAGTACTGGGTTAATCAAGGTCGAAGATGTTGGTCTTCCTCTCCCACTCGGTCTTCTGGGTAAGTTTACTCAAACTGCAGTATCAAACCTATTACTAATTTAGTATACAGAAGAGATCAATGAAACACGCCAGTGCTCTCTCGATCTTGTATCTTTAGTCATTCGTGACCTCTTTCATTCTCTGAGAGACGAACCTGATGGCTGTGGCATATGTTGCCTTCTGATGCTCGGCGTCTTAACGAGGGAGATGCTTAAACTTGGAATGAAGGGTCAAGGCGATGAACCTTCACTTCAAGATTTCAGTATTGAAAGTTGTGTACTGCTTATCCATTCTATGGAGGTGCCTGATGTGGGTAGTTGCAGACATGGTACTACAATCTACGAAACATTGCTCCCGGTAATTCAGCCAATTGTCTTGTTTCTGGAGGGCAGGGAACCCGAAGCTCAACAGGAGCCCACAGCTCAACAGGAGCCAAAAGCGCATACCTATGATGAGGATCCATGGTGAGAAGCTAAATTGGAGGGATGTGGTTCTTATTTCTTGCATTTGTGGCAGCATGGACTGTAGCAGGTACAATCCTAAACGCCATGTCGTCGATCTTCTGTATGCGTCGCATGTTTCTAAATTTGATACAATTCTAGTCTATTCTTCTACTGTCAATCAAAAATGTTTCTAAATCAAGCCTCGTGGTTGTTCTCATCCTCCGTCTGAACTTGCTGCTCCGACAATCGCGGATTTCTCAACGCCAAAGCAAAAATAATCATAGGAATGCAGACACAAATTCCTGCAATGCAAAGCAATCGCTGAACAGAACTGTAGCTGCTGATAATTGCGTCTCGAATCTCGGTGCCCACTGGGTAATCTGGGATGATGGAGAAGGGGTTGTTGTAGATGGCCTTTGCGAGTCCCTCGTCAGGCTGGAAAGCAAGGTTGTGCTTCAGAGACTTATAGAGAGTTTGTGTCCATATGGCTCCGGAAAGACAGGTGCCAAATGCACTTCCAATATTGTAAAATGATAAGTAAAGGCCTGTCAGAATAGCAACGTGTTCTCGTGATGCAGAAGCCTGGATGGATGCTTGGGTCGGATAAGCGAAGAATCCACCAGCAACACCGAGAAGGATCTGTGCTGCGATAATTCCGTCCTTTGATGAGATAGATGCGCCACCAGGGTACATGATCAAGACTGCAAAAGCGGCCATAAAAAGCAAGGTTCCGCCAACAATGATAAACTTGAGTCGTCGGATCTTGAAGATGACGAGACCAGCCAGTACTCCAGTGATGACGCCAAAGAATGAGAAGAATGATAAAATGCGAGTTGCGTTCTCGATGGAAAAGTCAAATGCCACGATGAGAATCGTATATAAATAGTTTCCTTGTGTACACCAAGCAAGGTTAAGCAAACTGCGTACCGCCAGGGCAGACCAGACGCCTCGGTCGCGGAGGAGATGAAATGGGATCAGAGGATGTTTCGCGCCTTGCTGCTCCCAAGTGATGAAGCAGATCATGAGACAGAATCCTAGAACCAAAGGGAGAATTATGTACCAGCTTCGCCAGTGGCTGGCAGTTCCTCCTGCAACAGTCAAGGGTGCAAGGATGAGCGAAAATGCAATGACGAGAAGAACAAGACCGATGATATCGAGTTGATGGAAAAGGTCTGCTCTTCCTTTCTTGGTCTTGAGAGACAGAAGCGCAACTGCCTCACTCTCTTTGCCCTCAGACTCCCACGTACGTCTTTCTAGGAAGTAAAGGCATGAGAGTAGAGGGAGTGAGGCGATGGGATAGATGATGGCCCACATGCCGAGTCCCCATCTCCAGCTTGTCGATCCCAACACAGCAGAGGTGATGTTTCCGCTGATCCATGTATTGATCAAGAATGGGATTGCGGGTAAATAACTGAAGAAGACTCTTGCGCGCATCGATGAGAAATCGGCGATGAGGACTTCTAATAGCAAAACAATGCAAGTATATCCCGTCTGGTAAATAATACTTCCCGTGCAAAACACCTCGACGCTCTGTGCGGTTGACTCGATCGCGATACCGAGCGTGTATAATACGGTAGAGATAGCGATGACTTCAAACCGTCCAAAGACATCTGCTATTTTTGCAGCGCTCGGTTGCACGGCGACTGCGATGACATTGCGCAAGACATTAATGGTTGACAAGTAAGAGTGCAAATCGAAGCTGGATGTTGCATAAGATTGATAAGCGAGTCGCGTTTGACTCTCGAGACCGTATGCGTATCCGACGAGGAAGATGCCGATGAATAACCAGACGCGGTGTGCCGTTGTGATGTTACGAGACACGATCTCCATACGCGCCACGCCAGCGGATAGACGTTTTGGGTTTGCTGGTCGAGATGGAGTTGTGTCTGAGTCTATATCTGGAAATGTACTTGGGCCAGGTGCCCCTAAAAGAGGCGCTGTTTCTGCTGACGCCATATTGTCTCTCTCATGTGAATATAGTAGTTAGTTTAGTCAGACATGGAAGGACAGGAAGTGATAAAGATGAAGAGATGAAGAAATTTATGAAACACGACGACAGGGGTCATCTGATTTGATAATTCACGCATCGTCACAGATATCCCTGTCATGTGCTGAGAGAGGATGGAGATGGATGCCTGAAAGAGGATCTGATAATGTGACCTGACCTGACGTGGACTGGTTGACTGGCTAACTGGAACCTGACACTGACCTTGTGACACGACATAAACTTGATGACAAAGCGGGAATCCGACCGGACATGGAAATCTGATAAGATTAGTCTAAATGATCCAATGGCGGCGGATCTAACCGTTGATCAAGTGGATGTCACGGCTTTCATCGGTAATAAAGCCGAGATTAAATCACATTTAACAAGACTCGGATTTGGTCAGGCATACATGACTTTCATACTTGTATACAAGTATTTAGTTAAAGAGCGTCCATTTTCCCTTCTTGACCACTTCTCACGACCAAGCAAGCCTCTCTCAACCACAGCCTTCAAATATCCCGGCAAAGATATTGCTGATCTAAAGATCATAAACACCGCTGGCTTCGCGACAGCAGGTCCAACATGGAAAGTCATCGTCATTGCCCTATCCTTGTCAGCTGCCTTAAGTTTTGTCTCTCTCGAGGTATATCCTACGTTATTGGTGGGTTCCTAAATCCCCAATCAGCAATATGCATCAGATGTGAAAACCTTTCATCACTTACCCAATCCTTCGGGCACTGTGGCTTCTCGGGCCAGCAAACTTTAAGGCAAACCGGTACGGTGCTCATATCCTTGACGGGCTTAGAGGTCGATCGCTGGGGGGAATTCCCAGACACCTGGATTCGTACACTGCGTGGGCTCTCTGTCAGCAAACTAAAGATTCGCCTGAAGATGAATGCCATATAGGTAAGCGTTTGTTGAAGTGTCTATGCAAAACTCACGTAATTTCATCGCCGTTCGTCTTGGTTCCCTTGACGGAAGACCAGGGCATGGCGGCGATGCCCTGGGCAAGAAAAGCAGTAGCGACAATGGAAAACTTCATATTGACTGCGTCGACTGGTGTTGGATATCGCTTATTGTAGCTTGCTTAAATGATGCTGATTAGAATGATGACTTGTTTAAATGTTAGACCATCCTCAGTCTTTATAGATTGACCTTGTATGCGGAGCACGATAGTTGCCGGCGTCATTGATACAAGAGACAACAATAGTGATCGGGTTGCAAACGACTTGGTAGTAGGGTCGTACGCAGTTCAACGTATACTGGCGGGAATGACATTGTGATGTCGATCTTCTGAGTTTGTCCTGCTTCCCCTCACCAGCCGTCTCAAAACACTACCGCGATCTTGACTCATATTTGCATTCTCGACCAAACTGGATTTCCCATTTGCAGATTGTAGAACACAGACAGAAACGTACCGGACGGGACATTGCAGCGAACTGTCCTCGCTCTCTTGTGGCACTTCCTGATCTGTCTTAATACATACTGAGAATAAGGTCATATCTGTCGTGGACATGGTGCCGCATTCAATGGCGCTTCCATACTTGTATCTAAGATAATCGTTCTAATCGTGCTAATTTAGAAATAAAGGATTTTCTAATGTAAATCTTTCATGGGAGAAACTCTTGTTTCTGCTGCTCCTAAATACAGTTCCGTACCGCCTCGTGCGTATAGATCTTAACGTCCAGGTGTGTTTGTGTATCCCTCCTCTCAAAACGACATCCTGCATCTATCATTTTCGCAACCTCGGACCTCGGGGGGTTCCCTCGACTACTGGTCGAATCAAGTCTCGAACCCCCGCAGGTCGTGTAACCGTGCCTTGAACTGTACTGTTCGTGTTCCCCGGCTTCCGAGACAATGATGAACTGTGCTGTCTATCTCTAGTCTTGTGCCTTGTCCTGGATTTTTGGACCTCTAGTCAATGGATCTATGAGGTAAGGTACTTGTGGGCTCATGCCCAGTTACTGCAATAGTTGAAAATACATCGTACGGAGTCTTCAGTGTATGCTTAGCTGAGGGGCATAAATGACTCCAGGGCTTGTTAATTAGCATGACTGGGAGGTGTTGCAGTTTGGTAAAGATAATAGAAACAAACAGCACTAACGCCAATAAATAAATCTACAAAACTAGGTATGTACTTCTGTTTTCAAGTCTCTACTACGTGGAGGCCTGTTCCCAACGCTTCTGCAACCGACCAAGCACCATCTTCACGTACCTCACGTCTGTTACATCCGGCACGTTCCTCAACGTGACGCTGTCCTCTCGTGAGAGATCTGTGAGATAGTCCAAAGCCCCAGTCTCTGCTTTTGTAGACGCCTTGTGTCCATATTTACTCTCGAACCAGTCTAAAAGCTTGATAGGAGGATTCTTTGAAGGATCTCTATCCGAGTCACGTAGACGCTGCATCCATTCGCTCGTTGGAAGTGTCTCGAACTTGAAGCCTGCTGCCCTCATTGACGGCAACATTTGGTTGGTCCAGTGAAAGCGGATGGGGTTGAGGATGTGGTAGACAAGATCTGGGTTTGACAACCGGTTTGTGGTTGTGGTAGTGGTTAGGTTGGACAGGTCGAGGATTGCCGATGCTGCCAAGTCGACTGGTAGCCAAGTCATTTCCTAGCACATATTAGTCACAGGTTCTGCAGTCTACTCATTGTGAAGCTTACCTCATTTAGCGCCGGTAGAGCACCCAGTGTAACCGCAGTCTGAATCATCAAAGGAACGCCCTCGGTGGTATTCCATTCCCCAACTTTGGTGTCACCCACCAGTTGTCCCAACCTCAACACTCTCGCCACAGCTCCTGCCTTGCAAGCATTACCCGTGATATGCTCAGCAACATACTTCGATCTCGCGTAACCGGTATGTTGCGCGTGTGCCGGCGATGGAACCAGTGATTCGAGAACTTGACCTGGTCGTGGTGTACCTCCAGCTGACGAAACAGAAGAGCAGAAGAAGAAACGAGCAGGTCGAGGTGTTTGGACACCTAGACTTAGTTGGATAAGGTTGTGGACGGCCTTGATGTGTTGATCTTCAAAGCTCTGTACTGAGATGTTGAAGTTCACAGCCCATGCGCTGTGGATTATGGTCGTGAGCTTGTTCTGCAATTCAGCCAGGTTGGATTCGCTCAGGCCAAGATCGGGACGACTAAGATCACAAGGCAAAGCGAGTATCTTGCCGCGTTGCTCATCGTCCAGTGACAATCCGCGAGCTTCGAGAGACTTGTGCAGTCTCTCGGTAGCTACGTGGTCACTAGACGCCCTGATCAAAGCCCACACAGCTCCAACATGAGGCTGGGCTGTCAGTTGAGCAAGAGCGTGAGCGCCCAATGCACCAGTGACACCAGTGAGTAACTAGACCTGTTAGCTTCATATCTTCCTATCGACAGTTTTCAACTTACCACAAGCTCCTTGTCAGGCTGAGGCGCAGATCCAACGACATGAGGCCTAAAGGAAGAGTACTTCTCAACCAAGTTCTCCATAATCTTCAGCTGATCTTCCGTCTCATCGCCGGCGCCACTCCTGAGTCTCTCAAGTTGACGAGCAAGTAGCTTGACATTGCCCGTTTCATAGAGAACGTTCTGTCCGAGTTCGGACTGGTTACCACCGAGGTCGATCTCGCGCTTGATGAGACTCCACATCTGGATGCACTGCAGACTGTCCACTCCCGAAGCAAAGAAGTCTGCCTCCGACGATTCAAGTTCTACGCCGCATTTGACCTTGAGTTGCTCGAGGAGGTAATCTTCGAGCTCTTTGCCCTCAAGAGTCAATGATCCAGCTTGATCGTCTTGTCCTTCATATCGACTGTAGGCGGCCTCGATTTCCTTTTCGAATTGACGGTATGTAGGAACTCGGATGAAAGTACCCTTATCGGTTCGAGGGTATGACACATCGGCAGGGACAATGACGACTAATTCCTTGGGAATTCTCGAGAACGATTCTGCGCGCGAGTTGGCGTCCTCAACTGAAGGCCAGATGGCGTCGAGGTACTCATCATCTGGCATATCCGCAACGCGATCAGCCTTGACGATCAAGATACCAGGATACGTTCTTCCATCTCCGAAGACAATGGCTTCCTTGACAATCTCTTCTTGACGAATACGTCCCTCAATTGGAATTGGAAGGACCTTTTCACCATTGATGAGAGTGAAGCGGTCGTCTAATCGACAGGCGAATTTCCATAGTGTCGGTCTTGTCGGATGTTGTGTGAACAGATCGCGTGTGCGGAATGATCCGGGTGGGTTGTCGGAGTTTGTGGTGCTCTTTGATGGAAGTCCGTCTAGAGCGACACACTCAAAAAGACCAGGGGCAACTTCATCAAAGATGGTGTAGGGTTCTGCTGGGGGTAGAATACGGATGTAGTTCCATGCCTTGTCGCCTTCCGGACGTTGAGAAGTGGCAAGTCTTCCGGTCTCAGTCCTGTAACTTATTAGCAAAATTCATTTCTGAAAGTCCAATTTACTCACGCTCCGTAGTTGCCACAAAGGTTGACACCCGCTTCAACGAGTCGATCTCCAAGATCATCTGGACAACCACTGCCCGCATAGAGAACAACCTTCATACTCGCCAATATCCTGATGCCCTCTTCGCTCTCAGCAAGCAGCTTGATAACATAAGGCACGCAATGGAAGATCTCGGGCTTCGTAGCTTTTAGCTGCGCAACAACAGACTCCCTTGTAATTGGGAGGCCATAGTTTGTGAGGTAGATCTGCTTGCCAGAGTAAATCGACCTAAACACCTCGTAAAAACCATGGCTGTGAAAGAATGGCGATGTAAGGAAACCGCGCATGTTCATGTGTACTGCAAAAGCACCGATACAGCTTGCGTTGGTGAGGTAGATTGGCTTAGGTAGACCTGTCGAGCCGGAAGAGTGGATGATAACGGCGACTTTTCGTGATTCAGCTTCGGGGCTATAATCTCGTATAAAGCGTGGGGCATCGTGTTTATACACGTCTACACTCTGTAACATGGGGAGTATCTCCAGCTGGCGATTTTGTTGAACTTGTTCCAGAACAGTTTGAAAGTTTGGAGTTGATAGGATGACATTGCAGCTTGCCAGATCGAGAAGCTGGGTGATGGCAGGACAAGCGAGACGTGTTGAGATGAGAAACGCTGAGTATCCCAGACGATTCAATGCGATGATCTGGACCACGACGTGAATACCTGATTGGCCTAGCATTCCAACAACGGGTGCTTTTTCAAGTGTTGAATCCTGGATTATTAGTACATCACCTTTTGGAGTTTATGGATAGTGCTTACCACGGGCCTGAGACCCATGCTCTGGAACTTTGCAACAGCCGCATCGGCATATCTATCCAAATCGATAGCACTATGTTCCTTGAAATCATCAACACCTGTTTCCGGTGCTCCCATCAAGATTGTATCTCCCAACTCAGCAGCACGTCGTCTGATCATCTCATCGAGAGTGAACATCTTGGCCTGCGAAGGCTGCTGAAACGCAGGCTTGGATGCCTCGACAGCATTTGAATCGTGTCGAATAGTCATTTTTGTTGATAATTTGTCATAGTCTTTACAGGGAGAAAGCATAGTTGCGAATTGTATCTGAGGAGATATATATCGTTGGTCTGAACGGATATCTTGGACTCCACTTTGATCGTCGTCGCTGCATCAAGAGACGGAAAAGCGACATGCCCCTCAGTTTCGGAAAAAGACTTGGGCAAATACTGTGTCGGAAAAGTTCCGCCAGTGCGGGGAGATGTGCGAAATGCCATTGCCAGTATATCCGTTGGGGTTTCCGATGATATCTTGTTCTTGGACTTATTACCGAGCCGTTGATTCGGTAAGTTCAGCGGCTATCTTCTTATTTCCCTGATGCTGCAAGACATTGAATGAGATGACACGATAATTGATCTGAAGAGATCGGCAATTAGATCCTGATGAGTAGATAGACAGACAGGTTCAAGATACATATCAGTGTCTTATCCGTATTCAACCAATAACCATCTAAGGCTTCATAGACCTCCTCGCCACCCAAAACTGCGCATTATACGCACTCTTTGTCAAAGCCATGTCGTCGAACCCATACGCGGCCTCCATAGCCCTCACCGTCCTGCTCTCAAATGTCTTCTCTCCACAGCTCTCATCTGTCTCAAGAAACTGAAAACCTAGAGCTTCACAGACCACCAAGATCTCCCCCAAACTCAACTGCACAAACGGCCCTGTACCGTAAAGCAAGGGCCCTAGGTTGATCCAGTGACCACCTGGCTTAAGCACCTTTTTGATTGTGTCGAGGTAACTCATCAAGTTGCGTGCCGTGTCGATGAAGAAGTACGTGACTACAACATCGAATTCGCCTGGTGTAGAAAACACAGTGGTAAAGTCGCCCTCTATTAGCACCACGGACGTGGAGTTGAAAGATACGTCGGGAAAGGAGAGAGGGCGAACCATATTGGATTCAGTGGCATGGTGAGACCAACCATCGATGAAGGGGTGGAAGGATTGTGAGTTTTGAGAGCGGTTGGCCTCGAGGAAACGATATGCTACATTCATATACATAGACCATTCGTTGATGGTCACATCGAAACCTGTCAGTAGTCAGTAAGGGTTCACAACATAGGAATAATTAGATATCCATCTTACCCCCAAGTCTTGCAATATCATGTCCCAATCTTCCTAGTCCGGCACCAGGAATAAGAACTTTGACTGGCTTATCCCCTTGTCTTTCAGGGAACAAACTCTCTAGCGTTTTGGTCAGACACGAAAATGTCCCTTTCCTTTCAGCATCGCCGGTCTCTGTCCAGTCACGAACGTAATGCTTCAAGGCTTGAGAGACTGAGATCTTATCGGCAAGTTTCCCTGATACTTCAAGACTTTGAATGTGCTTGTTGAGTTCATCATGCCCAATTCCATAAAAGTGCATTGCATGCTGTACTATTCTGTTGCATAATTCTTGGTTATTTTTGAGAAGATTGTCAATGCGAGTGAATTTCTTGGAGTATTGAACAGAGTGTTCCAGTAGCTGTACCAAGGTCAGTGTGGGGTGATGCCAGCAGATGAGAATCAACTCACAGACTTTTGAGCTTTTGAAACATGTTTATAAAGCCCTTCCAATCGACCAAGCTCGGCCTTTTGTCGTTCATAGTATCTACTATATCCGTAGAGGGCATCCAAGAGCCTATGTCTGGGATGGTGGGCATTCCAGCTCCCCCATCCCTTGGCCATAGCCTTGGTCAATTTCTTGTTGGCTTCGACATGGCGAGGTGTGCTAGGTGTATCTGATGCTTCTTCCAGAGGAACAATAGCTTGGTTCAGGAAACCAGACTGCAAGAGCTGAGTGGTTAGTTGATCTTGTGCCGGTGACATGGTCCTTCGCAACAGCGCCAAGCCGAGGATGAGAAGGATTGAGAGACAAACCAGGTTGGGGATAGAGGCAAAGTCTGGGTTTGCGACGCCATCAACCTTGATGTTTTGGTCTGCGGTGGTGGGCAGAGGGCTGAAGATGAGCCCTGCGAGGGCGATGAGGTGGGATCTCATGGTTTGAACCAGAGCTGAGCCCCAGCTGAGGAGATGATGTCGGTGAAGAGTCAGACAAACAGTGAATGAGATGGCATTTAATAGTGGCCAGCTGGTTCACCAAGTGGCCGATTGGTGCAGGGTTGATGTTTATGTTTATGTTTATTCCTGGTCAAGTTGTTTCTTGTTCCGAGTGGAAGCGTTGTGGATATAAAGCTAAGTCAGTATGGAAGTCAGCCTACAGGGGGGAGCTAGGGAGGGCTAGGGAGGGTTAGGCTAGATCCAGGGGGGTTGATGGGATTTGGTAGTGGTGGAGCCTCCGTGAAGGATCCAGTTTTTGAGGTGAGGACCTTGATAGACATGCCAAGCAGGAAGAAGACACAAGACAAACAGACAGACAGACAGACGAGGTGACTTTCTAGGACAAGACAGTTAATAATGTTTATTGAAGAGATAGGCAGAATGCTTGAATTGTACAGAGTAGATATAGTAGAGTCAACACTTAGTCCCAGACCTTGACTCTCTCTCCAGCTGTCATCAACACCATCATCACTCATACAAGACACCTCGACAGTGCATATAAGCTCACATTCAAGGTTAATTCACGTCTCCATAGTATCTAACCCTCTAATCCCTGTCTGTCTCTTTTGGTGGTCTTGACCTGGTCATTACTGGCAGGCTCTTTATTTTACTTGGCAGCCATCCAGTCTACCTACCTAACCTGTCCAGCAACGCCGCAGCAATTGTTTATAAATTCCACTCCCTTGCATTCTCTTTTCCCCCATCTCTGTCCTTCTTAACTTCAACTCCTCTGTAAACACTCGTTTCTCACAGATATCGCCAGCCAAGATGAAGACCACTACCTTCGCCGTCGCCCTTCTCGGCCTCTTCCCTGCCATCTTTGCCCAGGAGACTCTCGCCCCCTCTCCTACCGAGTCTGTCGGATGTGAGCCTCACGGCGACCACTGTATGTATCCCCTTCATCACCTTCTTGTGAACTGTAACTTACTAGCGATACAGGGCACTGCGACGGTGCCAGGTCTACTCTTGCTACCGGGGTCAAGGTCACCACTGACGCTGAGCATCATGACGACCATGACCATGATCACGATACCACTGGAACTGGTTCACTGGCTCCCTCCCCCACTGAGTCTACCGGCTGCGAACCTCACGGTGACCACTGGCACTGCGAGGCTGCCAAGACTGGTTCTTCAGAGGCCAAGGCCACTGATGATCACGACCATGAACATGAGGACGAGGACCACTCCCACTCTGCTGGCGCAACCAAGTCTCTCTCTCCCTCACCTACAGAGTCCACTGGCTGTGAGCCTCATGGAGACCACTGTATGTATCCTTCCTCATTACCCTCTTGATCATCACTAAGTGTTCCAGGGCACTGCGACGCTGCTGTCACTGCTGCAGCCACTGCCTCCAACTCTGCCTCTGCCTCTGCTACCGAAAGCGATTCTGCTGCTGTCACCGACAACGCTGCTGTCGCTCAAATGATTCCTTTGGCGGGAATTGTCGCCGCTGCTGTTCTTGCTCTGTAAAGTACTTGAGCGCCTGGATTAGAGAGTCTGGGATGATCTTTCGTGTCGATTTCCTGGATGTAACGCAGTGGAGGATAGAAAAGACATGATTAGATGTGCAATTCTTTTTTTCTTGGTGGGCTAGATCAACTATAGATGGATGATCATTAACTACGAATTTATTTGACAAGTTCTTAACGTCGTCGTGTGTTGTTCTTGAATGGTGATGGTCAATTGAATCACCAGTAAACCAGTCTGGTATCACAATACAATCAATCTACTGTCACAGGGCCCGTCTCGGTAATAATTGACAGTTGAGCCTCATCTCAACATTGTGTCACAATTAATTGTCCGCAGTGCACCAAACGTGTCACTCCCCGTGGTTGGCATGGTCGCACTCAGATTACCCATAAACATAACCTTGTTTTCTCCCCGCCACTGATATGTTTACCTAACAATTTCTTGATCCAGTAAAATAAGCCCGAGATAAACCGTCTAGAAAATCTCTCACATGCTGCGGGTCGTGTTGGTGTTGAGTCCATCAAGGTTCTCGTTCTCGTTCTCGTTCTCACCACCAACAACCACCAACCAAGTGGAGAGGGATCATGTCAGAGAACAAGGGTGCAGTACCTAAACCACTTATCAAAACCGTTCCAACCTTGTTTACAAGCTTACTTTTGCTAGTGTCGAATCGGATCTTGTCGTTGCTGCAGCTCATCGTACGCATCAACCGTCTTGGCCAGGTTATATGGGTTAGTCGATCAGGGTTTGCACTCTCTTGAGATACCTTGAGTGGTCCGACTATGCAGGTTCTTTATTTTCTCTATACAGTATTGGATACTTTTATCAAGAGAAACGCTATCCAGGTCATCAGCCCCACGGTTCACAAGTCTGCCAAGCATCCAAACAAGAGTTTCACTGACAAACGAGGACCTTGATGTTCGCTCAGACACTCTCGGCCCACGTACCGATACTTCTTTCCCTGACATGGGCATCCCATTGACAGAGCCATGAGGAGTACATAATCCCCCGTCATCCCTCCCGAACCACCAACTTGGTCAAGTCAAGTCAACATCAACCACCACCATGGCTTGCCTCAAGACCTCCTTCGAGAGCCGTAAGGCCACTGTCCTCGCCGGTGCTCTTCTTTTCGTCGTGGCTGTGTCAGCCACTGCCCCTGGGGCTGCTGTCAAAAGACAAGCGACAAAGACAGACATGGACTTGGAATCTTTGACGGGTTGTCATATGCATGGACCTACCCAGTAAGACCATCCATGCCCGAGTCACTCTAATACAATTCGCTAACAAAAGCAGGTTCTGCATGGCTGGCTCTGACGAGTATCAGATCGTCGCAGACTCGGGGGCAACAACTACTCAAGACCCTCCATCCTCGTACACGGATTGCCACAACCACGGTTCAGACACGTACGATATCCGTCACTCTTACTCAATATCGTAATCACTGACCTTTCTAGATACTGCATGAACCCCAGTGGCGGAGAAGTTCAAGTCCTCGGCGAAAATGCCAGCCCAACTCAGACAGCTACCAAAGAAACTGGCTCTGCAAAGGCCGAAAAGATCACAGCCGTGTCCAACTGCCACATGCACGAGACATCTCTGTAAGTCACTACCTTGAAACGCCAAAGGATACATTATATTGATACTAGATACAGGTACTGCATTGGCCCTAGCTCCTCAGAGTACTACGTCCAGACCACCATCACCAACACGGAGGAGTATCCCGCCCAACTCACGAGCTGCCACAGTCATGGCGAAGAGACGTGCGTACATATATCTAGATCGATGGGTTCAAAGCTAACTGTCTAGTTACTGCATGTCCGACGATGGCGAAGCACCTATCCTCGCCGCTGAGGACGTCGAATCCGGCCAAGCAAACCCCGACGAGGAGCACTGCCATTTCCACGCTGGTGTAGAGTTCGTCTCTCCCCCTTTCATTCACCCCCAGCATCACTAACCCTCTATAGACACTGCGTCGGTGGTAGCCACGGCTCAGAAGGTGGTTCACGGTCATGCACCCGTACCGACAGAGACTACAACATCGGCATTCGAATTGGCATGCTCTTCGTCGTCCTCGTCGCTTCGTCGCTCGGCGTATACGGCCCCATCCTTCTGTCGCGCTTCACATCCGTACAATCCAACATCGTCCTCACCATCCTCAAGCAATTCGGTACTGGAGTCATCATCTCTACTGCCTTTGTTCACGTATGACTCCCTTCATACCGTAGGAAAGCAATGACTAACACTATCTAGTTGTTCACCCATGCACAAATGATGTTTGGCAATGAGTGTTTGGGCACACTCCTTTACGAAGCTACAACGGCTGCTATTGTGATGGCCGGTCTCTTTATATCCTTCTTGATCGAGTTCATTGTCTATCGCGCCATGCGGTGGCAGGCGAGCAAGAAATCCGAAACCGACTCTGTATCTCTCTCTCCCAAGGCTATGGAGAAGGCTGAGATGGCCAATATTAGTATTATGGAGGCTGGTATAATCTTCCACTCTCTCCGTAAGTTTCTCACAGCTTCTCCCCTCGTCGTTACTCTACTAACGTTGCTAGTCATTGGCATCACCCTCGTTGTAGCTGGCGACTCTTTCTTCATCACCCTATCCATCGTAATCATCTTCCACCAACTCTTCGAAGGTATCGCCCTTGGTACAAGGATCGCATCTTTGGGCTATGGTCAAATGCCTCTCGCCCTAGGCCATTCTCACTCACACTCCCCCACGCCTTCAGTAGAACGAACCGGAACATCAACCGTGCCTCTCTGGAAGAAGCTCGTCCTTGCATCTGGCTTCGCCGTCGTCACACCTATCGGAATGGCCATCGGCATTGGTGTTTTGAACGTCTTCAACGGCAACGATCCTTCTACGCTCATCGCCATCGGTACGCTGGATGCCTTCTCCGCTGGTATCCTTGTTTGGGTCGGCCTGGTAGAGATGTGGGCGCAGGATTGGATGATGGGTGGTGAGCTTAGCGATGCCGGTCCTTGGACTACTGCTCTGGCTATGCTTGGTCTTGTCTGCGGCATGGTATTGATGAGTGTGCTTGGTAAGTGGGCTTAGACAATGCATCATTGGCAAACAGGGTGAAGATGAAAGACTTGATGGTTTTGAGATGCAATGGTGTTGACATTCATCGCAAATATTTGTTAGCGGTAGCCTATTACATTATAAATAGAGTAGAATGATAAAGAGTTAGCATCTTTTTCGCTTTGAACACAAGTCAATTGAGGCCAGCCTAGCATACAAGTAGCAAAGAACGACTAAGTCAATCCCTGATCCAGACACCAATAGCCTAACTCAACTTCCGGCGCGCATCCTGGATCCTCTTGGACAAGCTCCCAATATTGAAGAAGATCCCAATGACTGTCTCGCTCACCCATCGAGGCAAGCAACTCAACATCCACACCTTGGTAGCCATACCACCAGCATAGAACCAATCCGGGGTTCCTCCAACCAAGCCACCCAAGTAGCCCTCACCCTTCAACGCCGCCGTAACAAGCTTCTTGGCATAAACCTCCGTCGGCATAGTCGCCGTGCGCTGACTAAACGTCAAGCGCTGCTGGAAGAAATCCTCGATGGGCTTGTACATGGAGTTCTGCGGGAGAGACCTGTGGGTGCGGCTGGCAATGTTGGAGCGTACGGTTCCTGTGACAGCGTTCATGACACGCACGTTGAAAGGCTTCAGCTCGAGTCGAAGTGCACGGGACCATACGTTGATGGCGCCCTTGGAGGAGGAGTAGATGGCGCCAAAGATGTAGGGTACAAGAGTTGATGTGCTGGAGATGTTGATAATCAGACCACGTGCTTCGATGAGCAGAGGCGCAAAGATTTGGACCATGGACATAGGACCAAAGACATTGACTTCGTATGTGGCGCGCACATCGTCAAGGTCCATGTCCAGAGCGGGGATGGTATGAGTGCGACCACTGGGAGGGGGGTTAGTTGGGGATCGATTGATGGGAGACAAGACATACGCATTGTTGACGAGGATATCAAGATGACCTCCAGTTAGTTCAGCGACTTGATTTTTGCAGGCTTCAATGCTCTTGGGATCTGTGACTTCGAGAGGGAAGCAGCTCATGCCAGGGCCCTCGAGATCCTTGATCATGTCGGTGTTTCGCACCGTCGCAATGACATGGCAGCCTTTCAGACATTAGCTATGCTACTCAATCTTCACAGATTGAACTTACCTTGGCGGTTAAACTCCTTGGCGAGAGAATGTCCAATACCTCCAGGCGAGCATCTGTTCTTATCAGTATCTATCCACCCAACAGTTTTTCTGCGTTTGTCTTCTTACCCTGTAATGAGAACGAAAGTCTTTTTCTCGGCCATCTTGTTCAAGTTCAACGGTATGCCACAGATGTTTAGTGATTAAAACCTGGATGGACGACTGTTTTAATCTGCGATTGACGACAACGCAAGCTCAATGAGGAGAATATATACCCTCACAAGTTATCATGAGCGAATCCGCGGGGACCGACCGAGGCCCGTTGAACATGCACTAGCCTCATTTAGCCACACGCCACATTTTGTATCTACAGAGTACTAGAGTACCCTGTACGGCAATTGTCTTTGAGTTTGTTAATGTCTGTAGCTATCAGCAAAACGCGCGTTATTGCAATATCTACAGCCCTGTATCCGTCTAGTTCTATTTATGCGAGACCACTTGACTTTGTTTTGGTTGCCGGTCTATCACAAGCAACACGTTGAAGCGCTTGTTCGGCTCGATAATGACTGAGAAAAGGGCCCACGATGATGTGGTCAATGTCAACCAGTCCGCGGATTGCTGCTCGGTTTATCCATAATGTACGACTAAACAAATACTACCATATTTCAAGACTAAGTTTGTCTTCTCTATTTTACTCAGACAAGTCGAATGGTCATCCACTCAGCCTTAAGCGTGATACTCTCTTCCAACTCCATACCAAGACTCTCCTCTTCTTTCCACTTTTGCGCATGCTCACGCAACTACTATTCAAACTCGTCACCACCAATGGAAAGGTTCTTTAGCAAAGTGTTGATAACTCCCATGCCCCTCCGATCTTTCGCGCGGTCTTTGGGGTAGTGGTATTGCGTAAAGCTCCCGATGCGCACAAACTCTTTCGCTTTACCGTCGGCCCTTGGTTTCTCTTGCACTACCAAGCCCGTCATCATTGGACTATCGAGCCCTCTGTTTTCTTACAGCGGCATGATAAAGCAGGTTGCTGTGAAAGTGTCGCATGGTTCGAAGGGGACAATGATGACCGATTGCTCATTGCTGTGACGGCGTGGATACGGCAGTGGAAGGATGAAGCCATCCGTGTACCATTCGAAATACTTATTCGTCACTTGATTAACAGATTCCTCTAACCTTCTCTGCACGTCTTCAGGACCGCCAAGCTCCATGTACTTGGCTTGGATGAGAAGACAGGATATGTCCAGCGACGCCGATTTGGGCAGACCGTAAGCATCGCTTCCCAAGGGTTCAAAGTGGTCCTCGCGTAGACACGCCAGAGGTCCTCCGTCGCGCTTCGGGCGATCTCCAATCCGTGGTCGGTTGAAGTTGAGAAACGTCCACTGGATAGGCCCCGGACAGGCAGCCCAAAGCCACAAAGGAACAATATCATCTGGGCAGCGCTTGAAAGACTTTGGACCTGGCTTCTGGCGGAAAGTAGACGCGGACTTCATTGCCGTACACCCGCCGAGGTCAGGATACCAAAGAAGATGCGCGATCCAATGCGTGCTCTGCAGGCCTGCAAAGTACTCAACACTTTGTCCAGACTTTCGTTCAATTTTGGGATCAATAATAGGGGCTTGATCACGGTACGAGGCCATGGGCGAGTCTCTGATGCGATGTCACACAACCCAACAGATTGGACAATAATTGTCAAGAGATTCACAGAATGACTCCCAGGATGCATGTATGAGTCCACGGAGTCGTGGCAAGGCGTCTGTCACTGAGTCTTTGTTGCACTTGAGCCACTAGCGAAGCGCATAGACGCGGTTGTTGTGGTAGACGAAGCGATTGTCTTCTGATCGTGCAACAGATGATAACACGGGTCGCAAAGGGCCATCTTTGATCCAGAAACTGATCAGTTGAAAGAGAAAGAATGTTGAGTCAACGAGGTATCAAACACTTGCCCCTGCCATCCAAAGCGCTTAGGCCCCGCCTCTGGTAGGGCTGAGGTTGTTGGTAGATGCTAGCCCAATCAGAATTCCACATCACGGGAATGAGTGTCATGTCTCATGCTACCACTGGGTATTGGGTGACAAAGTTGTGATATTATGGAAGCGCGACTCCAGACGCGTCGAACAAGTGTTGATGAAACATGAGAAACGAGGTAAGGAGGTAAGCGACGAGAAGAGAGGAACAAGAGAGCACCACGCATCAGCGAAGCGAACAAACACCAAAACAGGCAAAATTGAAAGAAATTGAAATATATACGCTAAATGCCAACCGATGATCATGTACAGCAGATATGTATACAGTCATCCCAAAACTCCGAGGCCATTACCTCAATCTAGTTATCCAACCCAGCCCATTCTATCATTAAATCCTCCCCCAATTTTATCGGTGCATCTCACCATTTGGTCGAAACGGCGTCCCAGGCTGTGTCTGCGGCGACACCATAGCAGCATCACCAGCCGAAGAGCCCAATCCCGCTCTGCTGATCTCATCGCTGGTACGGTTGTTGTGGTGGTCGATGGGTGTTGAACCAGGCATCTCGATAGCTCCCGACGAAGTACCATCCATCTCGAATATAGGCGCCGGCGCAGCTACGAGGTTGTCGGGCGGTAGCTCCACGGGACCTGCGTGCTGCTTCGGTGGAGCGTAGTATCCCGATGCGTTCGGGTCGGGGGTCTGCCATCCTGACCCAGGTGTAGTGCCCCATGCGGCCTTGGGCTCCACAGGTGGGTAAGGTGAGTTGTGGGATTCGTAATTAGGGAGCATGGGGTGCGATTCTTCGACGTTCTTCTTGCGGCGTCGTAGCAATAGCCAGATCGCCATGCCGACTACTGCTGCACCACCTGCTGCCGCGCCGACAGCAACACCAATTGTCGCGCCTGTTGAAAGTCCCGTGTCTTCATCTGCATTCGAAGCATCCGTCGTCGAAGAAGCCGCGGTACCAGACGTGGTAGCAGCAGTATTGGTCGCTGTGCCAGTCGCTGTGCCAGTCGCTGTGCCAGTCGCGCTCGTAGTCGTCTCTCCGTCGTGGGCAGCCTGCTGAAAGTCCTTTTTGGTCGTCTTCATCGGCGTTTGGGAGTTGCTGCAAGCCTCGTTCATCATATCGTACGTCTCGTCAACGTCGTTGGGCGAATCCTGACCAATGCAGCGCGCGGAGCCGAGGATGAAGTCATTGTTGTAATTGCCCAGACCACATAGACAATAGTTTATCTCCTTCGCGTCGGCACCGGTGCACGAGGCATCGTCGGCGTTTTTGTAAAGACATTTTTGTGCGCCGGCCGGGTAGAAGCTAAAGTCGTTCTTGATAGCCAGCGCGGGCGTGAGGAGGAGCGCTAATGTGAACCAGCGCGACGCCATGATGGAAAAGAAAGTTTTAATTTCAGATTCGATTGGTCGTTAACGATGGTGTAAAACAGAATTGGTAGCTTCGTTGTGGAGGTAGTTGTTGTTGTTATGACTGGGACTGGGAATCGGCCCCTTTGCTGACGGGACCAAGCAAACAAATGTGTCGGTCGGTAACGCCGGTTTCAGCTATCCAACCACGAAATGAAACAATCGGTAAAAGCTCAATCATGCAAATAGCCGTTTTTTAATATATAAAAAATAGTCCACCTCTTGACAAAAAGCGAATGACTGGAGGATGAAAGCGAGTGATGTTGGTTGATTATTAGGTTGTTGGTGGTGATGCAGGCGTATCTAGAGAAGAGAAGAAAGAAACAAAGAAAGAGAAGGGGAAAAAAGCAAGAAACACTTCCCGGGGGGGTTATTGAGAATTATTAGTGGCTACCTCCGTACAGTAGGTACTACAGCGATCATGACGGAATTAGCAGCAAAGGGTTACTGGCACTGCGTGTCTAATTTAATTACTGCGATGATCCTTTCGTCAGCACCAGTCCTCAAAAAGTAAAGACAGAGCCTCCAGTCCCATCAGGATCGACTTGCCCCCGTAATGGCGCCGCAAACATCGATCTAACTCAACACTGATTGGATATGAGGATACTAATTATAGGTGGATCTGGCATGTGGCTGGGCAATGTAGGGTAAGATGAGATCGAAAGAACATGGACATGGACATGACAGACGCAAATAAACATTCTGCCTCGCAGGAAGAGGGAGACACTCAGTCATTTATTTACATCAAACGGATATAACTCAATCATGTAGATAATCTTCACAGCCCTACAGATCACAAGGCTTGGCAGGAACGCTTACCTATTATCTCTCCGACCATGTTGTTTTGCCTCAACTCCATCATATCCAAGCGAGGCTTACACAGTTACACCACAACCAGGACACATGGTCTAACCACTCAGTAACACTGCCAACACATAATGCACAGACTCCAATCATTAGTATCAAGGGTATCATTCATTTATTACCATTCCCCAATTTTAAATACTAATCCCCATATCTCACATCATCATGAACCGTAAACTCTGGACCCAACCTCCTCCTCCTCACAACCGTCCAAACACCTTGGCGAAAATCTCCCTCGCCTTCAAAAGATTCAACAAACATAACCTCTCGTTATCCAAATGAGCAGAATCACTAGACTGCCCACAAGGAAGATGAGCTGCTGGTGCTCCGAATTCCTTCTCTAGAAAGCGAATCGCAGGGATGGATCCACCCTCACGGATATAAAGCGGCTTGCGTGGCTTACCCATCTTGGTCTTGACGGAAAGGATCTCTTCCTCCTTAGACTTGTCAGCACTGTCGGTTTCATCGGGTGTGGCGTCTCCAGATGAAGCAGACGTCTCAAAGCAGTCCTCCCATGTTTCCAGGATTGCCTTTTCCAGCGTTTGGAAGATGGCGTTGGTAGGGTCACCAAGCCACGGCTCCGCTCTATTGTCCACGTTGATGGTGAGCTTATTCTGCGACTCGAGCTGCGAAAATTCTTCCTCAAGGAATTTCGTCAGTGCTTCAATCACGACGTCCACCTCTTGGCCTGGTACTACACGTAGACTGATATGAGAGCTAGCGTGACTGCTGACAAGACTGCCGTCAGGACCCGAAACCTTGTATCGGTGGAGCGTAAGATTGGGTTCACGCCAGCGCGCCATAAGCGACTGCTTCAGCCTCTCCTCAGGTCCCTTTTCGGGATTGCTGCGGATCAGAATCCTGGCGATATCATCATATCGAGCGTCTTCTTCTGGTGTAACGGGGAGGATTCCATCGTAGAAGCCAGGAATCTGCACCTTGTTGCCAGGTCCCTTGAGCTTGCCAAGGATCTGTGTCAGGTCGGAGAGAGGCTCATTCATCATGTAGGAACCATCCACACCCGAGTGGATATCTGGACGAGGCGCATCAACGCAGACGGTTGTGTGCAACACACCACGAAGACCATACGTTAGGCAAGGAACTTCGTCGTCAAGCCAATAACTATTGGCGAGAAGAATGTAGTCCACCTCACCGATGAGCTCCTTGTTCTTCTTCACAGCCTCTTCAAAGCCAAGCGATCCAAACTCTTCCTCGCCCTCGATCAGAAAGACAACATCGTTCTCCAACTGCTGATTCTCCATCAGATCAGTCACCGCATATAAAGCAGCGATGATAGGACCCTTGTTGTCGCTTACTCCGCGACCATACAAGTAGCCGTTGGTTCCCTGCATGGTAAATGGATCTGTCTCCCATTTACCCTTGCGGCTATCGGCGGCGACAACATCATAGTGACCATAGAAGAGAATTCGTTTGCGGGTTTCAGCAGCCTCCTTCTTGGCGGAGAACCGAGCGTAGACGACCGGGTTGTGATGCTTCTCAGTGCTAAGCAACTCAACATGTCCGCCTAGCCGCTTAAACAGCGCGCCGAGGTATGTAGCGCCCTTACGACAATCCTCCGCAAACTCGGGCCTAGATGAGACGGTCTTGTATGATACGAAATCCCGCAGCGACGATAGAAGAAGGTTATCTGAATCTTGTGAGACTTCCTTCTCTTTGGTGCCGCACTTTTCGGTATCAATGGACCAGACAGAGATATTGTCGTCGTTCGCGCCCGTTATGAAGTACTGCTTGTTCTTGTAGTTGGTGACAGCTGATGCAAGTACTTTGCCCTGGTGAGCTTCCCATCGAAGGAGACACTGATATTTCTGGGGAACAGCACCGGAAGCGGCATGCTGGTATTTTCCGTAATGGGTTGTGCTGTATTTCTGTAAAGAGTCAGTACGGTAAGAATGACGAATTGGAATGGGCACTCACGCTGGCCCAACCATTAGTTGCGGCAGTCCACAGATACCCCCATCCCATCTGAATCGACATGATATCACAGTCGTGCGCTTTGATGACTCTCAATCGCTGCGCTGTATCGAGATCCCATAGCTCAACGATGCCATCGAGCTTACCGGCGTACAAGAAAGAGCTGTCAAGTGCCATTGACAGAACAGACTCGCCATCATCGACACCCAATGTCATGATCTCTTGTATACCACCGCCAAGCTCCTCATCGTCCTCAACTGTATGTCCCAGACTCCAAAGCTTGATTGTACCATCACCCGCGCCAGAGATCAGCACGTCATCATCGATACCAACATCAACTGTCGGTCCCTTGGCCATGAGCATGCAGTATACGTAGCCGTAGTGCGCAAAGTTCTTGACACAGCCGGCGTGCATCTCGAGGACATTATGGGCTTTGGGAATCAATCCCCATCGATCGTCATTGCGTCGGGGAGTACTCGCGCCGCCACCGACGGCTTTGGAGTCGAAGAAGCGGTGATTTCGGCGGTCGGGGTGTTGTTGGGATTCGGGGGATACGCGGGCGGTAGCGTCGTTGAGACCAACCCATTGGATAGTAGCGTTCTGCGCACCGATATATAGTGTCTCATGTTGAGCACTATACGCTGTGCAGAAGATGTCACCAACGTCGTAGGAGCCGTAGATCTCGTAGAGTCGAGTCAAGGTCTTGGGGTCCCAGACGTTGATGATGGGATCTCCAGCGCTAGAGAACAAAAGCGAGGCATCGGGCGACAACGAAAGAGAGAGAATGCTTCTCTTGTGCGCTTGGACACGGCGGACTTGTCGGAATGTTTCTAGAGACCATGCTACTATTTCACCGTCTTGTGTACCGGCGTAGATGGTTTCGTGCTGTGGACTAACGGCGAGAGCGAGAACGGTGCTTGTATGGGATAGCGAGTGGACGAGGTCGGGGCTCGTGGCAGGGTCTTCGGCAGCTTCGAGGGGCGAAAGAATCGGAGACGCTGGGCCGGGCGACATTATCGGTGATACTGTCCGTGAAGGCATGCTGAGAGATTCTGAGGGAGCTGGTCGTTAGATGGGAGGTGGAAGACGACGTCGATAGAAAGGGAGGGGCAGAAACAGGGGTCCTGTCTGTGGTGTTGTTGTGAAAGAAGGCCAACCAACGGATGGTATGCCACAGTAATGAGGTTCACTTGAATACAGCAAGAATAGAAGAGAGGCTATGATCAAGATGGAAAAAGTAAAATGTGGTGTTGAAGTTGAGACAAGGGTAGAGTCAACGAGCGGTAGCTTCAGTGCCGAGACCGCTCCTCACAAATTTGGGCCCAGTATGACGCGATCGCGCTGGTCTTAGTCCAGGGTCCATCCCTTTTTGTTCTTGTAGTGACACCAGATAGTACACTGAGGTGAGAATGTTGGATCATTTTGATTGAGTCTTTGCAATTAACATCTCAAGCATCGCGACTCTTCTCTACAACTTGGGGTCTTCCAATTGTTGCTGGCCGACAGTGGAGGTATATGGACGCCACAGCCTTCTGAAATTAGGCCACTTGGTTCAGCCTTATAGCGTAACTGCGCCACAATTGAAGGGAAGCTACCTGGCACTAGCCCTCGGAGACTTATTCAAGAGCATTTGTAAGTCGGGCAACTCAACTTTGGCTTTTCTGACGAGAAAAGAGTAAATGTCAGACGTGAGACGAAGTGGACTGGGAGAATGAGAGATGTTGAGTATCGCACAATGACCATGTGTGATTGCTTGGCGTTGTACTCATTCGGCGACTAAACTCAATCGCCGTCCCAAGTTGGGCACGATGAAAGGAAAAGGACACATCAAGACAGCAACACGGTTGGGATGGTCTGAAAAGATGTAAAGGAAAATCTGTAGACTTACCATAGCCGGAAGTAATTGTATCTCCAGATAATCGCTTTTCGTTCAGCAATATCTTTGCACATCCCTCACAACCATCTCCATTCGACACTGAAGAGTCAGAATACATGCTTAACTTGGGGTAGTCAGAGAAGCAAGAACAGACAATAATTATATTAAAGAAGGGAAGTTAATGAGAACAGAACTTAGTTGGTAAACATAATATAAGCATCCAAGCAAAAGACAAGACATGTATCCCCCTAGACTAGTATCCCCAACACAAACGGCCACTGTACCTGTCTGCATCACGGGACGTAGTTAAGCTGTTCCCCGTCAGCCCTGTGCAACCCAAATGAGAAACGTGTACTAGGAAAAAGCATAAAGCGATGCGAGATCAAAGACATTTGGGCTCACCGATAGTTTAAGCCACCCCTGAATATGTAAAGTGATCTGCTGTTATGTCTTGGGCACTGGCGATGTCGGGGGACCGGGCTGCCGGGGCGGACGAGGCGGACGGGGGACGGGGGAGCTGAATTTGGTGGACATGCATGTGGCATGGGAGGGTTACAGTGGCCGATGCATCGGAGATCCTTGTCATGGAGTGTCACTGTTGAGGCTTGGCTGGTCATGTTGATGTTTATTTATTTAATATTCTTTTTATATTTATATTGTTGATCTTTTATTCCCCATCTCATGAG